>CM040245.1:178451728-178507526 GCA_022545495.1 Chrysanthemum lavandulifolium | reverse complement strand
TTTGAGTTGACCACTCGTGAGCGGAAATGGATGACCAAGTGCGTACAATCATTAGAAAAGTAATTTTAAAGAAGAAGTATTAAAACAAGAGTTAAACTCCTTGCAAGAAAAGCTTTCTAAAGCGCTAAGCAAAACAAGAACTTCAAGAAAATGTGAAAATGCTCAAGCAAGAATTTAATGCAAAGGAATCAAAACTCTTGAAAGATTTTTCTAATCAAAACTTTGAAAACAAACTTGAAAACAAGTTGTACATACAAGGAACACCATTCAGATCGCTCACATGATCACTAAGCATAGAGTCTTAAGCGATAAGCATATCATTCCCTTGTTGAGGAACCAAACCAGAGGTCATTAAAAGGCTAGAAATGCTCATAAGGTTCTTTATGATGGCAAGGAAATTCTTAAACCTAGGCGTAAACCTAGTTGCGTTGAGTGCACCGAGGAAGATAAGAAATCGATGAAGTCACTAGGAAAAAGATGAACAAGAAATTAGATGATCCTAAATGTAAAGAGAAGAAAATAAAGATCACACTCCATGATTACAAGAAGGAAAACTGATTTCTTTGAACATGTTTAAGCCTCGAGACATTGTTGACTCCGAACAAGTTTTACGGAAAGTGGATTTAGATAAGCGAGAAAGTGAAAATATTGTTGAAACAAACCCTCCCATTTGGAAAATGCCCAGAGCGAGCGTGTGTATCCTCCTAATACACCAATGCATCTTGTTCCTAGAACAATTGCCACTAAAAGAAAGACCTTAATTAGCCAATATGTTATCTTTCAACTATTTGTTGATTTTGAGAAAACTTGCAAGAAAAGGATCACACCCATCGTATAAGCTTGAAGGAGAAAGGGGTTTGAGCAAATGAAAGAATGCTATTTAACCGAGGTCATGCCTTTCTTTAAACTTCTAAAAGATCATTTTGAGAGTCTTAAAAGGGGATAGATCTTGATATTAAGGGAATGGAAAAGGAATTTGATGCAATGATAGTTGAGGTTAGTGACTATGAGCGAGCACTAAAATATAATGAGATTGAGAGGAAGAACTTGCATACAATAAATGAGAACCGATTTAAATGTATTGCTCAAGATGTGTTCTACTCGCTACTAATCGTTCTATTATCGCTTCTCGATTCCATGAGGCTATGCATTGCTCAAAGTCTCCATGATCGTGTCATTGAGCTTGAAAAATCTAATTCAACTAAATGAGAAAATTGAACTGGATGATCACGACAATTTGGTTAAACATTTTCTAAACTAGAAGTTGAGCATTTTAATTTACAACTAAAATATCAACATCTTAAAGAAAATGTCAAAACTTCAAATATGAAGACATCCTCGGATGCTCGAGTTTGATCGGTTTTCAAATTAACAAACGTGATGAATGATTCAAGCTCATTGCAACACGATCAAAATGTTGAAAGCCCAAATCTCTCAATTAAAGGGTCAAACGAACAATGTGACTGGTCTCCAAATGCCTCCTCCTTTAGATTCTCAGAGTTCTCAAAACTTTCATCTTCAAAACTTAGTAAATGCTTTACAAAAAGAAAATGAGGTTTTTCTTGAAGAAAATGAAAAGGTTAAACGTCATTTCAATGAATTATTTGAATCTATAAAGGTCACTCGTAACAAAAATAACGAAACGGTAGCCTTGTTACAAAAAGAAATTGAGAATCTAAAGAGTCAGGTAAAAGGGAAGAGGCCAATGACCAATGGGGAGAATGGTGTATCAAAGGTACATATTTGTAATAAATATTCTTTATGCGTGAAATATGTTCCTCCTCATCTTAGGAATAACAAACTTGCTATTCAAACATATTTCTCATACCTTAAGGATGTTTTAGAATGTCTCCAGAGATTGTAGAAGTGGATAAGTTAGAGAAACCAGATGATAATGCAATTGGCCATGCATGCTTATATGCCAAACGATCTCAAGAACTTCTAGAATGCCTAATTACAATATGCCCTAAAACCTTAGGTGAGCAAGTCAATCCCTTGATACCGTGTTCTATGCCTAGTACCAAGCATGCAAGTCATTCAATGCCAAATATTACGAATATGAACCTAATGTGCCTTCAAGTAGTTGATTTCAAATCATTAGTACTAAGAATGTGAACTCGAGTGTGCCTTCTAGGTGTTCAAATCCCAGCTATTCAAGTGTTAAAAGTTAATCTTAGTGTGCTGCATGTAGTTCGAGATCCCGGACATCTAAACGGTGATGCAAAGAGTAGTAAAACCAACTAATGTTCCCATTCCCTACGGGAGTAATCGGTGACATTAAAGGAAGGTCAAAGTCTCAAGACAATACAAGGAATGATAGGACCTCGCAAGCTAAGAATGTACCTTTGGAAAGAGTAGAAGAACAATCTAGGAACTTTAAGTTTGAACCGAATAAAACGAATCGTGTTGATTCTAGTATTAGCCATAGGCGCATTGTAATTAATTCGAATCGATACTATTTGCAAACCTTGTATTGATGTCCGCTTGAATTTGTTTCTAATCATGAATGTGGTGTTAATGTTTTGCCCAATGATGTTAATTGTCCAGTTAATATTGTTAATGCTAAAATTCATGCTAAGAAGGCTAAAAGGCAAAACGAAAGAAAGTTAGAAAACAAAGGAAACCTACGGGAAGAACATTTAGTAAGATAGGCTATTATTGGATACGGTTGGTCATAAGACTAATCGACAATGCCCACTAGAAAATGGATGCCTCTTGGTAGAACTATTCTCTTAAGAAGTGAGCACACTTTGAATAGGGCTATCTACGACACTAGTACTACATCTATTCATAATGATTCCATTGCCTTAATTTCTCGATATGAATGCTTCTATTTCGATGCGGGTGTTCTAACCATTGTTACTAACCAAATGGAACCCATTCTTGCATGGGGATCCCAATTATCCGCTTATCCATTCTTGTACGTGTTCAACCGCAGATCGTTCAAATCGTTACGTGGTACCGGACTCAGTTGTTCCAAGCATATGATGGCGATCGGTCACGGTTCATGAACCGTGAGCAAATTCATCGTGACGATTAGATTCGGGAATGATCATTTCGGTGCTATTATGGGTTATGGAGACTATGTTGTTGGCAAAGTGTTATCTCCGTGGTTTACTATGTAGAAGGTCTTGGTCACAACTTGTTCTCTGTTGGTCGGTCTGCGATTACGATATAGAAGTAGCCTTGAGGAAAACATACCGCCCGTTAGAGAACTTGATGGTAAGGAACTTTTAAGAGGTTCACGTGGTTCAAATCTATACACCATCTCTATCGAAGATATGATGAAGTCTTCTCCAATTTGCTTGTTGTCAAGGCTTCTAAAACAAAGTCATGGTTATGGCATCGTCGTCTCAATCACACGAACTTCGCACCATCAATGATCTCACCGGAAAGGACTTAGTTGTAGGTTTACCTAGACTCAAGTATGAAAAGGATCATCTTTGTTCGAAGTCAATTGGGAAAAAGCAAGAAGTATGCCCATAAACCCAAACCTACTAACTCTGTCACGAGAAGTTCTTCATACAATTCATATGGATTTATGTGGACCAATGAGAGTGAGAATATCTTTGGGAAGAAATATGTGTTAGTTGTGGTTGATGATTTCTCTAGATTCACAGGTCAAGTTCTTAAGGACAAAGGATGAAACTCGATATCATCATCAAACTCATCAAGCAGTGCAGTTCGACTTAACAAAACCGTCGAATTATCCGAATGAGACAATGGAACCGAGGTTTGTCAACAAACAACTTAGTGAATTTTATGAAAGCATTGGAATCGACCATCAAAGAAGTGTTCCACGAACTCCTCAATAGAACGGTGTAGTTGAAAGACAAAATCGAACTCTTGTAGAAGCCGCTAGAACAATGTTGATTTACTCAAAGGTTCCAATGTTTCTACAGGTGAAGCTATTGCCCGCATGCTACACACAAAATCGTTCCACGATTCACCTTGTTCATGGAAAACTCCATATGAACTTGTCCACAGAAAACCTAATCTCTTTCCTTTGTGTGTTTGGTGCATTGTGTTATCCAACTAATGAGGTCAAGACTTAGGCAAACTTAGAGCTAAGCGGACATTGGAGTATTTGTTGGGTATGCATCTAACAAAAAGGATACCGAATCTACAATAAAAGAACCCGAAATATCATGGAAACAATTCACGTTACGTTTGATGAGTGACGGTCAAATGGCTCTGGACAATCGATTCGGGACCCGCACTCAAAACAGTCCCATTGGTTCATCCCTTGTTCCAAACTCTACTCAAGAAACTCCATATGTACCTCCATCGAAGATGATTTAAAGAAATTGTTTGATCCTATGTTTGATGAACTGTATGATCCAAGTACTAATGAGGTGTCGATTCCTACAACAGAGGTCGCTCATATTCACGTGAATGAAGTCAATCCCTCGGTCTCAATATCTTTAAGTCAAGAAGCGCGCTGTGCGATCCTTGATCTCATCAACAAATCATCATTCTTCAAATGTACATCATGGAACTGTTTCGCATCAATGATGAAGTTAATCCCTTTGCTACTCCGAAGATGCTCCATTTGAAAACATATTTGCTCCGAATCATCATCGATTCATCTTCTTTGAGACATCGACTCTGCTACTTGGTCCCTCAACAACTACCACATGAACACCTCGGAAAATGGACTCACGATCATCCATTAGACAACATCATTGGAAATCCTTCTCGTCAGGTATCCACTCGTAAGCGACTTACTCACGATGCCTTATGGTGCTTCTTTAATTACGTACTCTCAACGATCGAACCTAAAGATGTTAAAGCTGCTATGAATGAAGACAATGGTTCAATGCCATGCAAGATGAAATTCATGAGTTTGATCGATTAGATGTATGGGAATTAGTACCGACTCCAGTTGTGCTATGATCATTGCTCTTAAGTGGATCTTCAAAGTGAAGCTTGATGAGCATGGTGATGTTTTGAAAAATAAGGCTAGGTTAGTGGCTAAAGGTTATCGTCAAGAAGAAGGTATAGACTTTGAGGAATCTTTTGCTCAGTTGCTCGTATCGAGGCGATCGAATCTTCTTGGCTAATCTTTGCTAGCAAGAACATGGTTGTTTATCGGATGGACGTGAAAACCGCATTTCTTAATGGAGATCCGAAGAAGTGGTTTCGTCGACCCGACCCGGAGGTTTTGTGAATTGAGCATCCTACTCATGTTTATCGCTTGAAAAGGCCCTATATGGTTTGAAGCAAGCTCTAGAGCATGGTATGATCTGACGTCAAAGTTTCTTCTATCTCTTGGATTCAACAAAGGAGCGATTGATCCTACTTTGTTCACCGGAAAGTCGGCAAAACTTAATTCACGTTCAAATTTATGTTGATGATATTATTTTGCCTCGACCGACCCAATGGAATGTGATCGTTTTTCAAATGAAATGAGTTCAAAATTTCAAATGTCAATGATGGGACAAATGTCATTTTCTTGGGATTACAAATTTCGCAAAGTCCGGAGGCATTTTCATAAATCAATCTAAATATGCAACCGAGATCTTAAAGAAATTTGGATTTGATTCAAGTGACCTGCTGACACTCCATGATTGATCGAACCAAACTAGATGAGGACCACTCGGGGATCATGATTGACCAAACAAAATATTTTAGTATGATTGGATCCACGATGTACCTCACGCACTAGTAGACCGTAAATCTTGTTCATTGTTTGCATGTGCTAGATACCAGGCTAAGCCTACTAAAAAGCACCTTGAAGCGGTTAAGCGGGTCTTTCGGTATCTCAAGGAACCATCAATATGGGTCTTTGGTACGAAGGACAGGCATGTCACTAATAGCCTATGCAGATGCCGATCATGCGGTGTCAAGATACTCGTCAAGTACATCCGGAGGTGCTCGGTTTTGGGTGATAAGCTTGTGAGTGGTCTTCAAAAAGCAAACGAGTACTTCTATTTCCTCTGAGGTGAATACATAGCCATGTCATCTTGTTGTGCTCAAATCTTATGGATGAGATCTCGATTATCGACTATGGCTTTGAATTCAACAAAATCCTCTGTCGATCGTGACAATAAAGTGCTATTGCTCTCTCATGCAACAACGTTCAACACTCAAGAGCAAAGCATATCGAAATTCGACATCATTTCATCGAGGAACAAGTGGAAAAAGTGTGGTGGAACTCTATTTTGTGAGGTCCGAATATCGTTAGCGTACATCTTCAACAAAGCTCTTCCAAGAGAACGTTTTGAGTTTATTCTTCCACGTCTTGGCTTGAAAAGTCTTCAACCGAAACACTCAAACGTCTTGAGGAGGAAGGCGAGGAGTAAAGGTCTATCTTCATCTATCTCTTGTATATATCTATTCGAAAACAAAATACAAAATTATAAAACCTTCAAAAATCAAATAGAAAAATATAAAACCTTCAAAATCCATAAAAATCAAAAATTGAAAAATCTTCAAAAATATTGTCTATTTGTTATGTTTTTTCTCTCGGTTCGGCAATATCTACGGTCTTTGTCTGTCATTCAAAGAATGACACGGGACTTCTAGATGTTGTTCGAATCAAAAAAAAAAAAAAAAATCAAAAATTTATTTTGGGAGAAAGAGAAAATGGTTTATTGTCATTTCGTGCAAGAACCGTTTTTCAAAGAAAAACGAGCCATGCTTTTCATGTTTTCAAGATTTGAGAATTTGTTTGAACATTCATCAAAAGCCTTCTTATCAACCAAATTCCATACTCGATTCTATTAACATGTTATCTCACTTTGAAAACAAATTGTTTTGAAAAATAACTCGACTCTATTTTGATAATCATCTGGACTTATTTGTCAAAATATCAATCTCTCAATCAACAACCTATGTCATTGATTGAGGGAGAATGATTTCAATTAAATTAAAAAGTTATTTGGCATTAAATTATTTTCAAAAGATATTCATGCATGTTTTACCAATGGAGTTTAAAGTCTTTAAATCCGATCCTTGCTCAGTTAAAACGCTTTCATAATCAAGTCACAACCCCTTAAAAGCTTTCAAAATCAATTTAAATCAATAAGAGATCACAAATCTCAAATGATTTGATAATTGTGATCGGGGGAGAATGTGTGATTTAAATTGGATTTAAACTGATAATTCGATAAATGGTTTTATAAGGATGTACATGCTATCCTTCCCACATGTGACAAACGATTTCAAATTTTCCATGCACATGTTGAGGGGGAGCATCTATCTTAAACCTATGATTTGAAACGTGATCATTTATCTCAATGTGCAGGTTCCCTCTAGTATTTGCAAAACTCTTGTCAAATCTAGAAGCACATATTGAGGGGGAGCAAAATCATGAAAATCTCATCCTTCCCCAAAATGCTTTATCTACTTGATTCGATTTGGGAAGTGATGTTGATATCTTTTAGAAAATGGTAATCAAAGAAGTTAATTCTTCCTCTTGCCTCCGTGTGCAAAACGATTTCAAAATTTGAGGCACATGTTGAGGGGAGCACTTGTTCTAAAAATATCAAAACAATTCGGTACAAAATGTTTTGATAATATATCACAAGTATCTGGATTCATTTTCAAATGGTTTCAATTGGTTCAAATGGCGGATGAACAATACCAAATAGACCGACCAAATTTACTTTATGTACGGTGATATAAGGATGATAAGGTTAGGTATTGGTTCCCATGATACGCGAGAACCGGAGGGATCTACCCAGGACAATCTACTAGTTAGTATAGAAGTCCTTAGGTATGATGATAAAAGGAGAAAAGTGAGATATGGGAAGAGTGCGGTGAGGCAGCAATCATGGAACAAACCCAACAAGGTTCTTGCTATGAAGTCTCGGTAAGCATCAAGGGTTGAAGAATTAAAAGGAATTGAATGAGAAAAGGGTGAAAACAAATAGCCTCCATATATTCAACCTTAGGCGAAACCGGTTCAATTCATATACCATCGATGGTAACATCGGTATTGAAGACAAGATGTCATGGACCCGGTGACACACTCGCACCTCAACTTTTCAAACCACTCAAGTTCCTCTTAAAAGGACTTGTTTCATTCTCACGGGAACCGACATTATCTATCGACTTTCTCTTAGAGATTGTTGATATTGAAGTAGGAGACCTACTCCATAGTCTCCCAAGACGGGAACCAAATATGCACAAATTGAGTCTAGAGCCACGAGACCATCAATAAATCTCATTAGGACACTTTCAAATGAAGACTCTCTGTTTCACATAATGTGGAAAGAGATTATATCTTGAGTCCCACGCATTATCCTTGTGGTATTGCGGAACATCAAGAGTGATATGTGAACATATTCACGGTGAAGATGGAAAACCTTCGAGCCAACATCAAACAAGCTCTGGTAGGTGGCATGTGAGATCTTTTATATAGATCAACCATGTGACAACCGAACGAGAAACAATGGGGCGATTCAATTTTTGAATCAATCTTGGTTCGAGTTATGGATTGACGGATACCTTTGATAAACCGGTCTTTGTGCACAAAACTCTTTTCTTTTGCACATCGACCGTGTACTAATTTTTCAAATCAAAGGTGTTTTTATGATTGATAAGTGATTTTCTATAAAACCTTCGTTGTATTGCAAAACAATTTCTATTGAGCAATACACGATTGTTTTTCAAATCTCCTTTCATCAATCGGTGGACTTAAATTATTTGGTTCACTCACTCCGTGTTGTCTTCTTTGAGACGTTTCGGTTTGAGAACACTAGAGCATTCGAAACCTGTCAAGGAAATTCTTGAATTATACACGATCACGTGCGGTACATGTCTTCGATCAGCGGGAACCGTGGGCGTGTACCTCAATTCAATTAAAGTGATCAAAGACACTTTTGTACGCTTTATTGCTAAGCTGTTGTATGCATGTGCGCCGACGTTTGCGGTGATCGTAATGAAGCGGTCAATCCATAGCCGCATGCTCACACAATACATTCATCTCAAGAAATCATGATAAGTGCATCAATGACTCGATATTTTCACTCCATGCTTACGCGCTACGCCGCCAATATCATGAATCAACGAAGCTTCAGTTACTCGATGAGAAGATATCATGATCCGTAATGTGAGCATGTCGGTCCGAAAGTCACAACATCACATAATACCAACACCACAATGGATGTCTCGAGATTTTGTTGTCGATGATCTCAAAAGGTGGCTCAAAATTATTATCACGTGGATCAAGTAAAGACCTCCACGTGGATTAACCAAACATGCATTGAGAAGAATCTATAAATCTGAGCCTCGGAGCAAAGTACTACATCATGAATGCAAGAACAATCTTTAATGTAATATCGGTTTGTATTCTATGTAATTTTAGTGCATGATTGAGGTGACCTCCTTGGGGAGATTGTTAGGAATTAGAAATTAGGGTATTAAAGAGTCGGTCACCTCAAGTATATGTAAACGTTAAGCTCGTAGTCGTAGTTATTTTAAGTTAAGTAGTATTTAGTTTAGTAACACGTGGAGAGACGAGACCAGTCTTTACCACTGTATGCCTCGATCCAGACCCGTTGTGTGGCGTTTTATGTAAGACTATAAATACTTTCTACCTAAAGGTAGAGAGTTGGAGCTCATAATAATATTTTCTTTCTCTCACTATAGTTCCCAACTCTCTTCCTTTCTCTCACTAGAACTTTCTCTCTCTAACATACTTATACGCCTATTTTGATCATTGTTTAGTGTGTTTGTGAAATCCAATATCCTACAAGAGCTTCGCAACGAGCTAAAGTATGTCCAAAATGGAGTTAATATGAATGAGATATCGTGTCTCAAAGTGGGACACGTGAAACACAAATTTGGGAAAACAAACACATCCCACATCGCTTAGAAAAGGAAGTGGGGTGTGTTTATATAGAAATCTTGATATGAACCTTCAAAATGATTTGTTGGTTTACTCCAACACCTACGTCTTGTGGCGAGGGGTTGCGATTCGGATTTCGGGCCAAATGGGTTGAAACTTCAACTCATGCGAGCCAGCGCGACCTGCGGACACGAATCAGACTCAAAATCTCGTGACACTGCAGTGAATATCTTTTCTTGGTGACCAAGATAGGTTTAGCTTATATATTAAACACATCTCATTCGGTTTTAGAACACGAATGAAACCGTAACTTCATTCAGACGAGTTCAATGACTCTTCGCCGTAAACACACGAGTCTTTCAATGATTTCAGGGCAAGTTAGTCGGTCCTAACAGCATGCACAGACAGTGCGTCGTTATCTTGCAGGAAGCTTAACTGCTTTTAAGGAATCGTATTAATCTGAGCCTCGTGCAAGTGTCTTTCTGCTTTTGTTTATTATCGTCTATAGTGTCTGCCTTCGCCAACCTAAGATTCGCCATTTTATTTATCGCTTTTGTTTCTGCTTTTTTATATACTGTTATTGTATTCTGATTTTATTATTAAAAGTGTACACCGTTTCCCACAGTAATATAGCTACAGGAATCCTTTGTTTCAACTACCACAGAAATAGATATTGACGCCAAAATTATAACCTGGTTTCTTGATATCAGCTAAAATACTTTTAACAGTATATAGTGCTGAAATTCCTTTTTAACCAACATATTCTTTATCTCCATGTGTCTGCAATTGTTCAATACACAACACAGCCATATTGTATATGCGTCTTTGATTCGTACATACCCTCTCGGTGGCTATAAAATGACCCAACAGCAATAACAACAACCTTTGCACAAACGACCAAAAAACAAAACTCTGTCTTATGCACGCCTATATTCATCTCCACAGTCACCAATCACTTTCTGAAGATCTTTTCCCTTGCTTATAACTTCTTGAATGCTGTTTACATCTTCTTCATCAAGTTTAAGGGAGAATATTGCAGTACAGTCTTTGATATGTTCAGATAACCCGAGTCTAACACCCACCATTGACCCTGCCACAGATGGCTGCAATTGCAGTCGTGTTGCAGCATTTTCAGTAAAAAAAGATTTGACAATTTGTTGATTTATTTGTTTAACAGAAAATTTTGAGTGAGCGAGTTTACCTGATCTAGTATGAACTTTACAGCAACAGTTGGTATGGAGACTCCATGTTTTATTGCTACCTGATTTAGAGTTTTAAGAAGAGCTTGGAAAAGACTCCATCCGCCCCATGCATCAACCATCTGGTAATATACAGTATCGTTTGAAACTTTTTTATACTTATTCATGGTGATGTTTTTATACAATGTTTTTTTAAATATAATATTTGAGAAGTTAACATACCCGTTTGTATTTCTGAAGCGAAGGAGTGTTAAGTGGAGGTCCTGCAAAAGGGATTGACAAGTTGGTATCTAAGAACTTCTCAGATAATAGCCCGCCCATTACTGTTCCATAGCTGCACCAAAAACAGAAAAATGTGTTATAACTTATAAGCGTGTGTCTGTGTGTGTGCACGCGTGTGTACGAGAAAGAAAGAGAGAGACATACGTTATGAGTTTGACTCCAGTGAGCTGACAGAGTTCTGCCATTCTTTGTTGAGGTCGCATGTCCACAAGTGAATGTTGAACCTGGTAACAGTAGAAAACACATAGTAACGCCACATTTAAACCTGATTTCTGAATAAGATATAAATATGGAACCGCCAGTATTACATTTTATTACCTGATTGCTAACAATTGGAATGCCGTTTTCCAATATAATTTGTAACCGCTGGGTATCAAAGTTAGTCAAAGCTACCGTCTTAATCTTACCTGCAAACCAGAAAATAAAGTTATATCCAGTCATGAGAAGAAATTAGTGAGAATTGAAGACGATTGTAAGATCAAACCTTCTTCTTTCAAATCTGTTAGATGTTTAAGGGCATCAAGATAACCATTGTTGGAATAATCCCACCTGGTTTAAGAAAAAATAACGACTCAGCAATATTCCATCTTATCACAGGGATAACTATTAATTGCTACTCGCAGGCTAACAAGTTAACTTGATATAAGAAAAAAGTAATAAATAATCGCAAAAACGTCCTGAATTTGCAAGAAACAGGTGAAAAAGAATCAATACCAATGAAATTGAAGCATGTCCAAGGAAGCAACATCCATTCTCTTTCGCGAAATATCAATGTTTTGCCGAACATAAGTGCTCGTCATTTTAACTGGTGGTGGCACCCACTTGGTAAGACTGCATTTTAAAGTAAGAAGATAGGGTTAGATGATAAATCAACCGGACAGAGCAATTATGATTTCCAGAAAGCAAATTAAACATGTAACTTGTGTGTTTCAATTAACGAAGACGTCGAAATTTGGTTATATATGAAGAGAAAGAGCTCGTGATTTAACACCATGTCAAACAATAAAAAGCAAGTATAACCAACCCTTTGACATTCTCTAAAAACTCAGGTGGACGCTCCCTGCGGACACGATTAATGAACAGGCCATAGAGATCTTCTGCAGGCCCATCTGCCATATAAAAAAAACAGTAGCAAAGTAAGACACGACAGCTGTTAACAATTGACCTATAATATAGCCTACAGACCAAAAGTGAAGTGCTTTCATTAGTTGAATGCGATTCATGATGATGGCGCATCTAACCAACAAGCATATAATTTAGTAGTGGTTCTAATAGCAAACTTCACAATTATAATGTCGACAATTATGCTATTTGATATAGACCAAAACTATGCAAAATACTAAGACAGGAAGAGACTAAAAAGTTTCATCTATTGTTAACCGCAAACCCCTTCCATTGTTTACAATTGGCTCTGTAAGTACAACAATATCTGCAGCTTATTTAGTGAATACTTAGAATATAATGAAATTGCCATGACCAATAAATTGTTAACTAAATGTCCTAAGGGAGCTTACATATATCAGCCATATCAAATGTGTTTAACCCAGCATCAGCATACCGAAGCATGGCATCTACGGCATTATCCCTGTCAATCTTACCCCATCCACCACTAGTCTGCCACATCCCATTAACCACACGACATATCTCTAATGAATCTTTCCCATTCTTAACTACACTCACTTTCTTATCATCTGTTAACACACAATGGACTCTTCTCGAGAACAATTTACGAGTTTCTACCCCTCTACTACACTTTAACTTGATCGAATTCAACTTCAAATGAGTGAACGGATGATTTAACAGCTCTGTCATTTTTGAAAAATAGACAAGGAAAAGAAAAAAATTTGAACGGAGGAAGCAAGAAATTAACAAGAGGCATATATAGTCTCACAAGCTGGCTCAAATTTGGCTTTTTATGATGATGGGAATAATTGATTAACATGTGGCCACGTGTCCACTTTCATAACATTCACTTATCCCCACTTTTAACTTTAACCAACCTCACTACTGATTTCTGTTAAAAATATCCAAAAATAGTGAAGTTTTTTAGAAAATACAAAAATTCGGAAAAAAGCATTCTTAACTTATGTTTAAAAAAAAACACCCAAGCACTAAACAGATGCGTCCGGTTCGCTTTTAAAACATTTGTAAAATAAAACCGGGCAGTAAAAAACTAGCTATTTTTGTGCTAGCTTATAATATAACATGCTTATGAACCTGACTAAATTTTGGAAAAAATTAATAACCCCACTTTTATGGGCTCATGAGCTTACAGCTTATTTAAGTGAATAAGCTCATCTTGACAAACTTATAAGCCGAAATAACTAAGCTTGCGAGCTTTTTCACATTGACATAAAGCTTATGAGCTTGCTGTAACAGCTAACACAGTGTTTGGATTAGCTTATAGGTTCACCTGCGCCGACTCCGGGCTATCCAAAACGGTAGTCGCCCTGGGATTAGTCGGCTCACAATGTCGAGTCGGAAACCCAGGTAAAAAAAAACTCATAAACTCGCTTATTTTCATTTAGCTTATGAGCTTATAAGCTCAACTTGAGCTCCAACTGGAAAAAGTGAGCCTAAATAATAAACCAATCCAAATTAAAGACCCAAAAATCAATGATATTAATAAAGTAATGATATCTTACAATGATCAGCCATATCAAAAGTGGATAAACCAGCATCAGCATATTTAAGCATAGCTTCAACAGCAGCATCACGGTCAATCCTACCCCACCCACCACTCGTTTGCCACATTCCGTTAAGCACTCTACATATCTCCAATGAATCATTTCCGTTTTTAACGGTGGTTACTTGCGTCGGCCGGAGACCAACTGCTTCACACCGGATGGAGATTCTCTTTGCTCCGGTCCCGATACTGTGAGAACCACCGGAAGGTGTGTGGAAGGTGCTGTTGAATGTACGGATTAATGTTGTTGAGGCCATTTTTTTGTTGGGTTTGTCAAGGAGAAGATAACGTTAACTTGGCGCCTGTACCAGATAGTTTTTGTTTACGCCAATATTGTTTTTGTTTAACGAGTTTTGTTGTCCTACTACTTTACATTAAAACAATATATTTTCTATTCATTATCTCTTCGTTTAAAATGTCAGTTTTACCACATATAGTAAAAATACAAAATATAGTAAGAAACGAGTGATGAAACCCGCGACGCACGGGATTGTTTAGAAGTGAATTTGGATAGGACTATTTTCGCTAAATTCTATAAAAGACTTACTTCAAATGACACTTAAACCTTAAACGACTATTTTGCCAACTTGGACTTACTTTTCATTTGACACCTAAACCTCGTGTTATTTTTGCCAACTCATAAAAGTTGGCAATTAATTAATGTGAACACATACGTTATGCAAAGACTACATGTCTCGCCTTTTAGATATAATGAAGTGTTGGAAACCCGCGACGCAATGGGATTGATTCAAAGGACATGCTTTAACGACAATTAAGCCTCGGGGCGCTTTGGCCAAGTTGTGAAAGATTATTAATGCTAAAAGACTTACTGCAGAACCACACTGAACCTCGTGAAATTGCCGCTAATTTAGAAAAGTGTGCATTTAATGCACTTTAATGTGCTACAAGATCTAATGCTTTGTTTGTTTGTGTGAACACGATGTACGTGTTTTAGTATATAGATATAACGAGTGTTGAAAACCCGCTGACGCAATGATTCACTAAAGACTTACTTTCTGAACGACACTTAAACCTCGAAATTGTTTTTGCCAAGTTGCGAAACTTTGCATTTAATGTTAAAGGACTTACTTTGCGGTACCACTTGAACCTCGAAATTTATTGCCGCTAAATTGTCAAAGTTTGCATTAAATGCATGTATTTTGAAGCAAAAGTTCCTGCCTTTTAGTATAGATATTAATATCATTTCTCTTAATTAAATATATCAAACCTTTAATTTACCTAAGCTGGAATTGAAACCAAAAGGGAATTTTGCATATCTTTTCCAACTAAAATTTGTGTCATACAAGGGCATGTTTGGTTTGTGGGCGACTTTGGGATTCGGATTTGAATTTGGATTTTGGATTTAAATTTGGATTTAGATTTAATATTAGTTTGAATTAAATAAGGAAAGAGAAAACTAAAATAAAAAAATATAAATAAATGGTATCAAGTGATACTATTTAATATTGGCTTCTGTCAATCTAAAAGAATCATTTAAATAATTGATACCAAATAGTAGGACTCGCAATCAATCAAACAACTAAATTATGGCTTGATTTCATTCCTTCAATCCAACACCTTCAAACAATCGGGCCCTTATTAAATCTATGGCTCTAAACTGTGAACTGACAAAAACGTTTTCACTTTTGAAAGTAAATGGTCTTTGATACTTCTTTTTTAGAATATTATGAGGTTATAATCGGATACTTGTATTTTTGCCTTAAATTTACACTCTCTTAAATGCTTATAACATACTCAACTCTTTTAATCTCATTTATATGTAAAACTACAAGATTAAAAATAATAATAATAATAATAAATAAATAAATAAACAACTTATGCTAAATAACGTATTACTTGATGCTATTTAATTTGATATTTATTTCGATATATTTTCAATTTTTTTCTGTAAGAAATTTTCGTAATAGATTATAAAAATCTCTATATTTTTTGTATTGTAATTTATATTGTATGGAGAGTTCATTTAAATACTACTACAATAAACTACTCACATAGTCGCAGAACCAATCATAGTTATCCAATCTTTTGATCAAACAAAAAACTCAATTTCAACCCTCCTTTTGAAATTATTAATATTTCTTAAATCGTTGATATTTAAAAAAGAAAACAAATTAATAAAACGTGTTCATCCAAAATTTTGTTTGTGAGAAAACATGATCGTGTTCATCCAAATTTAATTAAAAAATAATAATAAATTAAATAATTAAAAATTAAAAATCTCAATTCCATTTAAACATAACAAAATAGTCACTGTTTAAATATATTATTTTCAAATATCAAGATAACATTTTATTAATGCACAAATAAATAAGTACGATTTTTTATTTAACCGTGGGTATTTCTATGTGTAATTTAAAAGTGAACATAGGAAATTACCTATTATTATTATTATTATATATTTTTACAAAAGTTGTTTTTTAAACAAAATAAACTAGGTTAGATGCTTGACTGTGATTAGTTTTCAGCTTATATAAGCAGCTTAATCAAGGTTATAAATAGCGTGAGGCGTGGCGTAGCGGCGAAACCAAGCCCCAAGTCTTACGAGCCATAGAGAAGCTACGGCATTTTTTAAAGAGTGACTCAAGGCGGCATAATTTTTTTATAGATTTATATATTTGTATCATATTTCATACATAATATATATATATAATACATCGTTTTACAAAAAGCGTTATACATAAGAAAAATAAACTCAAAAACTAAACTATCCTCGCATTTTTTGTCATTTCTTTAAATAAAACGCGGCTTCATCAAGAATACAAAACCTTCTTCACTCATTATATGAGTGGTAGAACCACAAAAATAAGTTAAAAACTTGAAATTGATTTATAAAGTTACCATGCCCAAGCCCAAATCTCTTATATCAAATTCGGTAATTCTAGCCCAAATATTAGTAGAATCTTTAAAGCTTCAAAATAAAGCGCATGCGCCGCCCGTTAAAGCGTCTTATCGCGCCTTTTTGCGCCTCATCACGCGCCACGCCTTAAGAAGACGCCTTGATCTAATTCGTAACGCCGAAGCCACGGCTCGCGCTTTAGCGGCGCGAAGGCGCGCCTTTTAGAACCCTGAGCTTAATAAATAATTACTGTTATATATAATTTTATCTTAGAAATATATACGTACTTCCAGAAATGTTAAGAAAAAAACAGATAATTAGGAAGAGTCTTGGTCATTCAAACTGCTTTAAATATAAGCAGGTAATTAGGAAACACAAGCACTCGTAAATAATGCTACGTAACACCCAATGTAGAATTCCTTTTCTAGTTAACCTTTATGTCATACCAGAAGCGAGACTGATATGACAGCGTAAGAGAATATAGATACATTTCACAATGCAGAGATACAAAGCCAGATGTTCAGTCGCGCATAACTACTACGGATCATTAGTAATCTCACGCGGGCGAGGATATGCTAGCAAGAGGTAAACAGCATCAGCAAATCACACTCAGAGAGACCATAAAATACCAGACTTAAGCAATCTACTTAACTTCACATCAGTTTATTAAAACACATTATAGACTTTGACCTCCAGACAGCATTCATAGCACGATTATAAACATAAAGACGAACCCACAGAAAAGCAGACTAAACACAGACACGCACAGAAAGTTGCAGAAAATACCAGACTAAACACATTATAGACTTTTACGATCAACACGCACAGAAAGTTGCAGAAAACCAGACTAAACACTCTTGCACATCTTGCATTTCTGCGCTTCTCCCAATTGCTTCTCTTCCTCGGCGATTTTGTCTGCCATCTGCACGTCCGTTACATGAAATGAAACAATCAATATTTACTATGTTAACAACTTCAATGAAATGCATTAAAGTAGAAGCATTTGATAAAAACTAAAAACCTCCGTCAAACTTGAATTTTATAAGTAGATATGAATCTTCAAAATCGAAAAGGGATCTTTTTGGGACAGAGGAATACAGAATAAACTTGAAATGCACGTGTACGTCTAGACTCTGGACACAAGAACATAAGTTGTATGCTTTATCTTGATTTGTTGAAAACAGAATATATAAAAGACACTGTGTAACACATATTGTTTCTAACAGCACTAAACAAGAGGTATCATATAATACCATGACTGCATATGGAAATTGGATATATATGGAAATAGATTTGCTGTTATATATTGTAAATCTCAAAAAATAAAAGAAAGTTGAAGGCAAAGATATCTAGATTATACGATGCGTACCTCCAAGAAGGTTTCAAACCTCATCTTGGTGCTCTTGAATACAAAGTTCAGACATACAACAGCATCTGATAAACTGCAAGATCAACCGGAAAGTGTATTTGATAGTAAAGATTAGTCCCCCCACAAGAGAAAGGAACACAAATAGCAGACTGTTGGTACTATTCAAGATCATTTAATAGCAGGATACGAAGATCACAGAAGCATCTATAATAATATGTAATTAGAGTTGACCAGAAATATGTATGATGTGACAAATGAAGCACACGTAAGCAAACCATAATTCTCAGTATGATGAACAATTTAAGCTGATAACAATTTAAGCTGATTCCCCACAACTAGACAGCATATGGATCAGAAGAAGGGGAAATCATAGGCAGTATACAGTGCGCAATTTATGTGCAGTAACACTTTTCTTGGCCTTCTACCTTAAGCCCACTAGTTTTACAATTCTCTCCCAATAAGCGGCACCAAACTCCATACAGATTGCATAAATTTTTTATTTTTTATTTTATTTTATTTTATTTTTTGGTAACCATGATTTCCGACCTTTTGGCCGACTAATTTTTAAATTTGATCACCAACAATTTTTAAATTACTACAATTTAGTTAGTAACAATTATAAGGGACATACTACCCAACATCAAGAATTAAACACAATAAAACTCGGAAAATAAATATCGTAACCAAAGATTGAAGAGAAACTGTAACCTAGTGAACTAAATTATATGTCATAAAATTTTTGTGGGCAACAAACAATTAAATTCAATGGCTTCGCAAAACTATACGATGCCATAATTTAGTTTAGGTGGTGTTTGTTTTTCGTTAAGAGACTCTTAACAGCCTCTTAATCTGAACCTTTCAGACGCGGTCGACATTTTGGTCGATTCGACTGTTGTTTTTTTTTCTCGCTCGCACGCTTCTGAGGCAGAAGATCTTAATGGTCTAGACTTGAGAGGGTGTCCGAATGCCTCTTGTTGCCTCTGCGACACAAAAAAGACCAAAAAATTAGTACGAGCAAGCAAATGTGCGGTTCAAACATGAGTTTTTTTCCCGCTCGGATGCGGTCGATTCAGACATTTCGCCTCGATTCAGATTCGGATGTGCGGTTCAGATTGATTCGAGCCTCTTAAAAACAAACACCACCTTAGTTTCATTTATCAACCCGAAAAAACCCGGACCGATTGGAGCGTGCAATGTAATTTTGGAAGAACGAGATATGGGAAATAAAAGGAAAAGCTTGGTAAAAATAAGGCTGCAAAGAGAACATCAAGGAAGTATAAGAAGGGTTGAAATTACTATAATGTCCCTTGTTAAGGAGATGTAAACATTGATACAAAATCTTTCCAAAGTGTTATAAAGATGGAAGGCGCACTACAGCTAGCATAACAGCCTCTTCCTTGCCCCTAAGAATCCAAGGGTGACCTTTGGATGTCGTCGTGACGTTTCGGTTACGAATGTTATTGGTATGTCCCTTACTGCACGTAATTTGGGTGCTGTCTAACAACACAGATCATTTCCCCTTAGAAAAATCCATGCATATGACCACCGATATCAAAGCACAATAATATCCGATTCTGACTTTATGAACATACCAATAAGGTCCACAAGAATGGGGCCAAATTTCATTCATCTAAACGATAATGTTGATCAATTAACCTTTGATTGGGCATAGTAGTTACATACTAGGTTTAGAAACTACTGCTATAAAAAGTAAATAATAAATATAAAGAGGATTGTAATCGAATGAGAATCCTATAGCTATCTAACTAACAGCCATGCTACTTATAATTCCTCGTGACGTGATTTACGTGTGTCTATGTTGTCCACTCACTTCCATGTGATAGTTATGAATGTGGGAGACAAACTAATATGCATAATCCACTAGTCTCGTGTTATCAGTATTTAATGTGTGTATTAACATGCAGATGCAGCCATAAGCCCGTATACGATATAAATGTACTTTTTAGCCTCAACTTAACTTGCACCAAGATAAAAGCATAGATAGTCATCCCATATACGATGGAGGGGCACATTTTATATTTTCAAGAAACTCATTAACCAAGAGTCCAAGACATATGAACACAAAAGGAAATTGAACTACAAATCTTAAAACCATTGCAACAGTGCTTCAGAAAAAGTAACAAACTGCATAAAGCTTAGTTTTTAGCTTAATTACAAAGATGTTTTGTTAGCAATCACTTTAAACTATTGTGAAGCGGAAAAGAAAATGGAAACTGCAAAGAAGATTAGATGGCAGTATCATCATCCAGTGCAATATTATATAATGAACCAATCTGTTTATATGTATAGGTGAGATGACAAAAATATACATGAACCCTTACCTTTCCTCATCAAAGGCTAAGCAAGTGTCAATGACATGCATAGATGATTTTCTTACATTCTCAGCACCAAGCCTGCAATACCCATTAGGAAACATGCTTTGAATGACTCGTGCAACTAAGTAAAGGAAGGTCACGTTTCAGTTACTTTATGATAAGTGATAACATATAGTTACTTACAAAATGCTTCTCGCTTTGATGCTTCGTGCCATTCTACAAGCCTTTTTTATATCAATCTTCGGAAGTTTACTGCAAATCCATATATTAAGTAAGGGTTAGTACAGATAAAAAGTTAATAAGATACAACCATAGCGGATTTCAACTTCATAAGGTGATAAGCTACCTGTAACTCTCAAGTTTTGATATTTCCCGCTTCACTTCAACACAATATGATTTGACCATTTTAGCAAGTTGATCAGCATTGCAGGTTCTTCTTGGACTTTCATATCGATAAAACAGTTCATCTACATCACCCTGAAAGGGGCACAAGACAAAATTCATGCTAGTTATCAGGGGGCTTGCTATCTAATTTAGTAGAAAACCTACGTAGAAAAGATCATTTTGGGCATATCAAAATTCAACCTAAAATCTAAATTTGCATATAGCAAAAATATAGAAGCTCTCTAACGTAGTAGTTCCTGTTACAAAATTGAGTTTATAACAGATCCTAAAACAATTCCCGATAAAGGGTTCAATACTGAATTATCCAAAGCATTCACCTTGATCATAACATATGTATATGTACAGATAATCTCATCTTGCCAACAGAACATATATATGAAGTAGTCTAAATACATGATCAGATATATGCTGTTACCTCCTCATACATTAAGTTAACATACTGAACAAGAAACCTCTGTAAGATTTCCAAGGTCATTTTATCCACAAATACCGCAAAGATTAAAATTGCAATCAGGTGAAAGAAATTGCTAAGTGATATTCCAGTGACGAGTTGCTACTTAGAAAAGTAAGCACATTGAAGATTTAAGCTAGCTTTTCTGCACAAACACCCTTAGCCCTAAATTGTTTATGACTTATAAGAGTTCTATGGACTCGAAATAAAAATAAAAATAATACTTATGAATCCAACTCATATCCGAAGAAAAAGACAAAATTTGTCTTTTACACCTCTAATAATAGCAACTTTCTTTTAACAAAAATAAATGCGCCCAAGGTCAAACTAGTCATTTATTGGATGTAATATCAGTTTGCTTATTATCGCCTTCAAGGCGATGTTCCTTGAAAATCAAGGATATTACGAATGAAGGTAGCATTCACTTCAAATTATTTAACAATATGGGGAAGTGAATAAGAAATTAACTAACATCGCATCGTGTTTTTTATAATACTAACTCTTGAACAAAAGTTCTATCAAGGTCAAACTTATCATTTTACGGGAAAATCAGTTTAATATTATTTAACACTCACAGCATGATGTTCCTTAGCAAATCAAGGATATAACAAAACTAAGGCAGTGTTTCTGCACAGAATCTTTAAGCCTTAAAGTCTAGTGAAACGGAACAAAAATTCCAGTTAATTCTTTTTTAACAGGATGTTGTTTCTAAGAAAAATTCAGAATCTCACACACTTGAGATAGTTATATCCAAGGACCAAGATATCTCCTAATTTGTTAACAGTATGAAAGATTTGAGTGACCTATAGAGGAACTAAAACTAAAACCAAACAATATAGTCAGATCTCAGGGAGAGCCGGAGAAGGACAAAACTAAGGTCGTTTGACATGGGTCCTTTCGACATATCCTAATTACCAAATGTGCAGGTTCTTATATAGCCACACTCGTTTCTTATGAAGAAGTGAAACAGCTTATGACAAGGTTTGTCCAGTTAACTCCTGGTGATAGCAAACTTATTACACGAATTCTCTGATTACATGAACTTCTAGAGTCACTTTTCTGCTTTCCGAACCATCATTTGATAATAAACCCAATTTTTGGCGAGGTAGAGCTGTTGAAATTAATGTATTCAATTGCTTCCTACTTTAAAAGTAAGAGTTCACAATTTAAGGGGGTCCCACCAATCTATTTGCACTTTAAAGCTAAAAATGCAGATGACAGCATAAGAACTATATAATCAGATAATAACATTACTTGTAATTAAGAGTTATCCTCTTTATTTTGATCTACATTAAATGGAAAATAGGATCCTCTTTGACATTTTGTCTCATTAACAAACTATCGTTCAAGATTACAACATAATTTTGTAACTATTTTCACTTTTCATTCTTCTTAGACGGTATGCCTTGTTTCAAAGACAATGAAGGCATAACCATTGTGAAGATAGGAAGATCATTAGCGTGTGAGATATGGATAAAATAGATGATATCCCAATACTGATATATGTAGTCTCCTGCACGGATTCATCACTTATCTATACTATATTATAATGCATATAAAAGCCAAACCTAATTTCACGCCTAACTCCAAACCAAAAATTAAGATAAGGAGCTCTAATCATGAGATGACATGTGTCACTTCTTAACAAACTCCAAGCCTAAATCCTAACCACTAAAAATTAAGATAAGGAGCTCCAATTATAAAGTGACATGTGTCACTTATCAACTAAAAATTCATCTTTATTTTCAAATTGAAATATCTTTTTATCTACTTATTTTTTTTATAATCTAATTTCACCATATTTTCTAAAATTTTATGCTCTTTAATTCAACATCCATTTTGATATATTTTTATAAGTTTTTAGTTTTTATATTTTTTTTTTAGTGGGTTTATTTTATTTTAATTCAAATTTTTACAACTCTAACATAAATTTCAATTAATATAATCTTGATTCGTCAAAATCATATACTTTTAGGGGAGTGTTTGACGGGTAAGAGATTGCGAGAGTATTTCTATATGCGGGAATAATGATGTCACGGAAAGCTACGGGTAACCCAAACAAACACATACAAGTAACACATATATATTCAAAGTGTTGTGAAACGAATTCACTAACGGGTAAGCAAACACATATAACTATACTTATCGCCGCCGCTGTGCGCGGGTTTCCGACTAGTATAACAGAAATAAACGACCCAAACTCCACTTCACTTTAAGTAAAACCACAAGCGCTCATTTCTACAATGAAAAGGCCTTAGGTCGCCTGTAGTGGGGCCCAATCCCTCATTTTCCCCGCCACGCGGCTTTCTCTCCAATGACCTTCGGTGATTGGGTGCCCAGTAAGGCGACCATGATCAATTTTTTTTTTTTTTTTAACCGTTAGCATATGCAAAGGTAATATATACGAAAAGTAGAAAATGTATTCGATCGTGAACTCGACCAAGATGGTTTCAAACGTCACTCGATCGACATCATCACAGTAAGGGCGATCGACATAGATCGAGTGGGGATCGATCACGATCGATTGGAGATTGGTACTACTGCAAGCAGCCTTATCTTGCTACAACCAGAATCCTGAGCAAAATAACCGTTATTTGGAACAACCCACACCCTTATTAGCAACAATTAAAGCTCAATTCGCACAATTTCATGAAACTAAAACTTAAGTAGCATGACACTTTCGCGTACCAACTATTCCAAACTATTACCTAAACAGAAACAATCTGATCAATCCAAGTTACATTCCTCAAACGGCTGTTTACGACATTTTGGCCGACTAATCCACGGGTTCTGAGCCCTCCCCTTTCTTAGGAGGGTTGGCGTGGCCACCCCGAATGGTTTTTCACTTTTTCATAATGAATATTATCAAACTTAAAGTGTAACTAACTAACTAACTAACACAACCTTAACAATATAATATAATTCTAAGCAGTTTATATGTTTCTAATATTGAAGTTACACCTAAGTTCCACAAGAGCTTAACCTTATTTTAAAGTTAAAATGAAATATGAAGACAAATATAGAAGAAAATCAGCAACCTGTATTGTTTTTGCCGGTGCCGGAACTTCTGTTTGCCGCCGACATGGTTATGTTCATTTTTATATTTTTTTTCTTTGAAAAAAGATTACTTCACCTTGAGAGATGGGTGTCTTTTTATTTATAAAAAGAAAATAGAAAAGGAAGGTTATTTGTAAGGTAACAAGTACAAGAATTTTAAAAAATGTTTAAATCGGCGGAGAAATTTTGATTCCGTACACTTTGTGTGTCGAATGAACCTTTTTTAAAGACCAACCCAAACAACGCATGGACGAGAGGAAAAAATAGTTATTAGTATTCCTCGAGACGCAATACGAGAATAGGGTCCCTCTATTCCAACCCTCCCTACACATAGGTTCACTTTCGTCCTGCGAATATTCTCTTTGTCACGCTTTTTCAAGACTGTGCGTTTTATCGGTTTCTGTTCAGATTTCGGCAGTTTTAAGCGTTTGACTTTATTAAACTTTATATTTCTGATTCGCATTTTCGGTTTTATTTTTTGATATAAACAAAATTATAAAATAAAATAAAAAAAAAAAAAATAAAAAAAAAAAAAAAATGGGGGTCTTAATAACCAAACGTAGATAATAACTCAACCCTAAGTAAGGTTGATTGTAAGTTGTTTTGATCGCTATATATTCTTTTGCGCTAAACTACGCAGACTCTACGTTCTCTTTGGCAGACACCCAGTAGGGTGGGTCCCCTTCGCACCGCACGGCGTCGGCTTTTTTTTTAATTGTGTGTGTAGTGTTTAATTGTGTTTAATTTGGTATATCAGAGTGTATTTAACTCACAGTGTTTTTATACGATAGTGTATTTAATTTGTGTAGTGTTTTTATATGTATAGTGTATTTAATTGTGTAGTGTTTTTATATGATATTTATTTTACGTTATGCCTTTTAATTATGTGTTTGTTTCCATTTAATTAAACAATAACAATAAAACATTAAACAAGTAAAACAACAAATGTTTTCAATATTAAAACGAAATCTACTTTCATGAAGATTATTAATGCCATCTATAAGCTCATAGAGTATTCCACTCTACCGACACGTGATCAACTGGATTTCTTGCCAATTCAAATTGATGCCTCCAACGCTTTATTTTTGCCTGCAACAAATTGTTTTCACCAATAGCGTGTTGATCGTTGTATCTTTAGTTTAGCAGTTTGAGATCACGTTGCGTTGAAGAAGAGGCTTCACCAAAGTACTTTTGTTAAAATATTTCCTTCCACATGAAGTATCGACACATAGTCTTTAGTCCCCGGGTTACATGACTAAACAATTATAAGAAATGTATTCTAAACAAACAAGTTATTGATATATTTACGCAAATAAGCAAACGTTTAATTATTTACCTGAGAAAGGACACGATAATACTTGCACTACAAGTTTTGGGCTTGTGGGATGTTCTTTCAATTATTAATCCACGCTGACAACGATACAAGTAAGAATTTTGTTGTTGCATCTCGGGAAAAGAATTTGTATAATTATTCACAACATAAATTAGTAATATCATGGTTCACAATAACCAATCTTGTTATAGATTAATAGTTGATGCATGGTTCACAAAATTACAATATAACTAGAAACTAAGATCAATCACGCCCGAGGCGTAGTCGCCCAATGATGTCGCCATCGTCCCACACGAGACTCTAACTCGAAATGAGTCTCCTCAATCCGTCAATCTCGCTCGTGCCAACGCGAGACGGTACAGAATAAAAGATGAGGAAGAACCGGAGGACGGTGTATAAATTGTCCTCATCTGCAATGGAGATATAGCCGGAGAGGAGGCACATAAGATTGTGAAGAAAGCACATAACTGGACTCTCAACACGGCGGGTGTGTGGTTGACACAATGAATGTCCTCCACTGAATGTCATCCGATTCTGTAACAAAACATGAGGAAGAACCGAGCAGAGCGTAAATATGTAACAAAAGATGACGAGTCATTTGCTATAAATCGAATCGCCTATACATGTTTTGTCATTTACAATATAAATCAAGAATCGCTATACATGTTTTGTCATTTACAATATAAATCAAGAATCGTCTATACATGTTACATCATTTACAATATAAATCAAGAATCGTCTATACATGTTTTGTCATTTACAATATAAATCAATAATCGCTTTCACGTATATCTAAACATCCTCCGTCGTTGAGTAAACACATGTTCCCATGGCGCGCCACGGCATTTCTATAATATCTCCATTGTGGGTGATTATACGGGAGTGGTGAGTCTTCATCAAGAACCGCAAGAACGAAGTGAGCACAATCGTTGTTCCCCACACGAAGAATCACAACCGGAGACAATATTTCTGCTTGAATCGGAGAACCTCTCATGAAGACACAAAGAGATTGTGAATTGGTTATACATACAATAGGGACGGTTAAGAGTGTAGCAATAACCACTCCCATTTCGGCATACTCATCCAATAACGCCGGTCTTTGCATCGTTAAACCAATTCATCGAGTTACGTGTAGATGTAAAACCATCACCCCACATTTCCACGTAAACTTCCTCGTGATTGTCTACTCTTCCCTGCAAGAGCTCGATTGGGCCACATTTCTTGCTGATGGCCAAGACTTATGGCAAGAGCTCGATAGCCACAATTTCCATCACCCTCCACGTTAAAGATCTCCATGATCCAGTCGGAAAAGAGTGGAATTTCGGTCATACAATATTCGCTAAAGTAATCTGGAACGCATAAGTGGTGTCTTAAGTCGCCTCGCTAGGTCCTTCGTTTAAGTCTGGACGTTAAGGCTCTCCACATAAGAACTGTGTCTCGCAGATTCTTTATTTACAGGACTTTTTAGGTTTTGTGTAGCTTCTGCGGTGCCTTGTGGGGTTCTTCGTTCAACCGGAGATTTGGTTTAGACTTGATTTGTTGTCCTTGCTTTCGGACGTCCACGATTACTTTCTTTAACAAAGGTTGTTGGTCGACACAGATTCGAGAGCGTATATACCTCGAGCATGTTTAACATATTTTTTGACAAACGACGATGCTCGGTATAAACACTTTGGAATTTCAGACGTCATCTTGACAAGAAAAATATTCGAGCTCTTCAGGCCCTCGAGGCTCTTGAGGATATTCGTGCTCATCAGCTCTTGAGTATTTCGGACAACAGGCAGGGAACGCTTAGTGTTCTCCAAAAATACAACCTTGTACAAATTTTTTATAAAAAACACAACAACCTTTTATAAAAAACTTTGATAAAAAATACAACCTTGTACAAATTTTTTTTAAAAACTTTTATAAATACAAATTTTTTTCAAAATTTTATAAATACTTTTTAGTATCTTTATAAATACATGTTTTTATAAATATTTTTAAAATACTTTTATTACTTTTATTAAAAACGTTTATTTATAAATACTTTTAAAATACTTTATTTATAAAACTTAAAACAAAAACGTTTATAAAAAAACGTTTATAAAAACGTTTATAAAACAACGTTTATAAACGTGTTTGTGGTAAGTTTGCTACGTGTGTGGTTCTCGAACGTTGACGTGTTTCGTTTGTATACCACTCTCTCACATGCTTCAAGTAGTTATTCCTCGCTCTCTCTCATCACAAACGTAAACGCTCTCTCTCACTTTGCATACCTCTCTCTCTAAAAATTCTAGATCTAAACATTTTAGATCTAAAATTTGTATCTAACAAGTATTTTACTTGTTAGATTGTTGATGATGTGGTTGTAGTGGTGAGGTGTGGTGATTTACGATGTTTCGTTGTTAAAGTTTTTAGATCTAAAACTTTTTAGATCTTGAAACGTATCGTTGTTGAAAAAATCATGAGGTTTGTAAAAAAACTCTAAATTTTTTGATTTTCTTTAAAAGAATGCTTCGTTGTTAAAAAAACTCTAAATTTTTTGGTAGTGGTGATCTTGTGGTGGTTTACGATGTTACGTTGTTAAGTTTTTAGATCTAAAACTTTTTAGATCTAAATTTTTTAGATCTAAACCTTTGTAAAAAAGGTTAACTTTGTTTATTGTCTTAAAAATAAATAGATCTAAAATATTGAAACCGATGTTGTGGTGATGATGTGGTGGTCTTGGTGAGGTGTGGTGGTTTACATATGTTACGTTGTTAAAGTTTTAGATCTAAAACTTTTTTTAGATCTTGAAACGTACACGTTGTTGAAAAAATCATGAGGTTTGTAAAAAAAACTCTAAATTTTTTTGATTTTCTTTAAAAAATTGTTTCGTTGTTAAAATTTTTTAGATCTAAATTTTTTTTAGATCTAAACCTTTGTAAAAAAAAGGTTAACTTTGATTATTTTCTTAAAAAATAATTAGATGTTGTGGTGATGATGTGGTGGTACTGGTGATGCTGTGGTGTTACGTATGTTACGTTGTTAAGTTTTTAGATCTAAATTTTTTTTTAGATCTAAAACTTTTTTTAGATCTAAACCTTTGTAAAAAAAGGTTAACTTTGTTTATTATCTTAAAAAATAAATAGATCTAAAATATTGAAACTGATGTTGTGGTGATGATGTGGTGGTACTGGTGAGGCTGTGGTGGTTTACGTATGTTACGTTGTTAAAGTTTTTACATCTAAAACTTTTTTTAGATCTTAAAAAATAGTTAGATGTTGTGGTGATGATGGTGATGCTGTGGTGGTTACGTATGTTTCTTTGTTAAAAAAAACTCTTTTTTAAGTTTTTTTTAAAAAAAAAATCGTCATTGCCTTTTAGATCTAAAGAATTGTTTGCTTATTGTTTGTATGTTTGTTTTGCGGGTTTGCTGCATAGGAGGATCTTTCATGGGCAAAGCCCATGTTATATAGCAAGGCACCCACGTTATTCTTGGCATTCTTGGATGGTAAAGTGATTCACTTTCAACAAAGAATGAAAAAACTTTGTTTTTATATAAAAATTTTCATTCTTGGATGGTAAAGTGACTATTCAAGGTCATTTTGCAACTTCATCGAAATAAAAAGGCAATGATGGTTTTTTAAAAAAAAAACTTAAAGAGTTTTGGCGAGGCAAACCGAATTGCGTACCAACATGAGCTATAAAGCTAATAATCCGAGCCTTGATAAGTTGTTTACCTTGTGTGTTAAATGGTGAATTAGACATGGTGGTTGATTGTTGTTGTTGATCCGGACCACTAGTTGTTGTTGATCCGACCACTTGTTTTGTTGTTGCTTTCACCCGGATTATATGGGGCCCGCCTAGGATTATGTTGTTGTTGGTGTTGTTTCCGGACCACTTGTATTGTTGTTGGTGTTGTTGCTTTCACTTGGTATTTGATAACGCCACACGCGTCGTTCGGGGTCAAAGGAACTTCCTTTTCTTCGAGCAAGTTTTATAACACCCCAAGCGATGAACCTAATCGTTGTAGTGTAGTAATTAGGGTAAGCCACGGTATTGATATCGTTCTCTGGGGAATAGGAATGCTAGTAAGGAGTTACTACGCTAAGGTTAAGGTTGAGGAAGATTATTTTTATCTTTTATATTTTATGAAAATGGAAAGGTACGAATCTCGGGTATTGGATTTGGGGGTTGGTATTTCTACCGATTACTCTACTATTATCTAATTATCTAAACTAAGGTTGTGGGAGTCTATGTCTAATTAATGTGTGCTCGTATGATAGTTTAAAGATGTGTTTACTTAGTTTGTATTACTCCTTAATTATCTCCTATTGATGGTTCGAGTGTCACGCCTTATTCCTAGTTCGTTGTGTGTCTAAAGTTGTAGGGTGCGTTTCTCCCTAACTCTTTGAAATTACCAAAGGGTCTTGTCTACAAACCCACTCAGAGATTATAGACTCCTACTCTAAGGCGCTCTTGGATGGTTTAGCCTACAATCACTCGGTAATTATACTCTAAGGTTCACAAAGATGAATCAAGCATTAAGTGCACAACGGATGACCTATCGCATTACTAGATCATAAATCAACTAAGATAAGAAACAACCAATCAATATTCAATAATTAAGTTTCATACTTCCTAAGCAAACACACAAATAAATTAGCCGGACATGGAGAACATGCAAGCATACACACAAATAATCAAAGACATAATTGAATTAATGAAGCAAAGACTTATCTTGGTGTAAGATAGGTTAAAACCCTAAAATATCGTATAAGACACCTTAGGTTCGGTTTAGGTTTTACCCAAAGACTCTCCACACAAAGACCGAAAATTGGATTCTATATAAGATTACAATTGCGGCGGCCACCTTATGTTTAGTGACGTCGTCGTGTCGCCGCCATTGTGGTTTCGTCTTCGCCACGTTAACCTTGCGACGGCGCCACTTTATGTCCGCGACGCCGTCCTCTTCGACTCGACGTCGTTCGGATTGCATCTAGGCCGCCCGAGTAGCGACGGCCTACTCTTTCACCACTAGACGCCGCTCTTCAAAATACGAATTTTGGGTTCGTCGCCCGCACAATAATTCAGGACGGCGTCGCGAATAGCACTGACGCCGCCGCTTTCTACATTCAAAGAATCGTGAGTGTCTCGATTTCGACTTTGGCCATTTTCTTCATATATTCGCGCCTTTCCGTCCAAATAAGTGCCATTCCAAAGATTTTGCCTTCACGAGACCTAAAAAGTGAAAAGGAACGATATTAAGCAATAACGGATACAAAGTGATCAAATAAGGACTTAAACGACCCCTCAAAATGGTACCTTTTAAAACCTTATCAGTATTGTTGTTGGTGTTGTTGCTTTCACCTGGTATTGTTGTTGGTGTTGTTGCTTTCACCTGGGATTATATGGGGTGCCTTTGAGAATGTTAGTACACCTTGTGAACTTTTGAGAATGTTAGTACACCTTGTGAACTTTTGCAGTGGTAATTTGTGAGAATCATGTTCAAAACGTGTAACTTGTGTAACTTGTGTAACTTGTGAAACCTGTGAAACTGGTGAGTCTTGTGCTTGTGCAGTTGTGAAGGTTGTGCAGTTTTTGTGAGGCTTGTGCAGATTTGTGAGGCTTGTGCAGTTTTGTGCAGTTCATGTGAACTGGTGACTTTGTGCAGTTGTGACTAAAACGTTTCCGAGGCGATTGATGATTTTTGAGCCTAAAAACTTTAAAACTTTCCGAGGCGATGATGATAAAACCGAATGGACGTGAAGTGAGATCAAATCTCACTTTGCAACCTTCGGGTTTGAGCCTAAAAATTTTCCGAGGCGATGATGATTTTGAGCCTAAAATTTTCCGAGGCGATGATGAAAACCGAATGGACGGCAAAGTGGGATAAAATCTCACTTTTGCAACCTTCGAACCGAGCCTAAAAATTTTCCGCTACGGTTTTTAAAAGTTTTAAAACTGAATCGACAAAGATAAAAGAACTTGTATAACCAAAAAAACTTGTAAAATTGTAAAACCAAAAAAAGTTGTAAAAAGTGGTACAAGTGGTATAAGTTATAAAAGAACTTGTAATAAAAGCGTAAAAGAAACATTTAAAAAAAAGTGTATAAAAACTTGTAAAAAAATAAGTGGTATAAGTGGTAAAAAAATAAGTTGTGAAACAACTTGGCACGGAAATCGAGAAATCAATCATTGATACCAATGATTGGATACCAATGATTGGCACGGAAATCGAACACCCCCTACCATGGGGTGCCTGCATAGGAGGACCCATTCTTTTAAAATTTAAAATGGTTGACAAACTCTAACCAATGTATTTTTTTTTTCTGAAAAACTCTAATCAAAAAATAATATTTTATTCGCCTAAAACGGCGCCGTTTGGAACTTTGGATCATGTTTTAATACAGTAACATTTATAATGAGACATTTTATAAATAAGAAATTAAGGGCTCGTTTGGTTTGTAGATGGTTTTAGATTAGGATTTATATTTGAATGTAAAGTTGTGGATCAGGATTTAGATTTGGATTTAAGATAAGGACGAAAAAATATATTATAAAAATATTACTTATTATTTAATAATAAAATATAATAATGTAGCCCTTCACTTTATGAAAATATCCAATGAAAAACAAGCAACACAAATAAAAATATAAAAATAAATGGGGGTTAGTGGGACTGTCAGGCATGTCAGCCAAAAGGAAGGAGTGTTGAGAGGATTTGTCTATCCTTTTGTTTGTGGGGTTAATCCAATTTTTAAATCCTGTCTATTGCTACCAAACGGCATACAACTGTCACATCAAAGCTAAACCCAATCAAAAGTAGGCAAGCAAACAGCACCTAAGGAATATAAAATTAAAAAAGCATATGATATAAGCCAATTGAACACAACTATCATATAGTCAAAAGTGCAGGAGCAAGTCAACATACCTATACAAAACATTTCTAATTTAAAATTAAGTAATACAAGTAGTAAACATATAGTACAAAATAATTTATTATTTTCCACCTTTATATATTGTTTCTCACAAAAACTTATGAAAGCTTTTATAAGCTATAAGTTTGCATAAATTCAAGTCAATTGAAACAGGCTTATGGGGGTTTATAGTAAGTAAAACTACTTAAATACCTTTAAAAATATAATGAATTATCACGCAAAAGCTGAATAATATATCTAAATTTAATTCAATTTATTTTTATGCGATTTTACATTAATAAGCTTTAGCTCCATATAACTTGCACTAAATATATAAGTTGCAGATTCAAGCTTATAATATAAGCTCTAGCTCTAGCCCATTTTATCAAACATACCCTACTTATAACTAGATGGTGTAAGTTTAAGTGCATCGAATGCCTTCTGGTGATTAAGGCATTACTGGTTAGGGTGGTTGTAGGGTTACAAATGTAGGTAGTTGTAATGGTGGCTGACAGCAAGTGATTGTTTAGCATATATGATGGTTGTCGTTAGGGATGGCAACGGGGCGGGGAATGTCGAGGATTGTATTTTTCATCCCCATCCTCGTTTCCACTCTCCATCCCCATCCCTATCGGGGAATTGCTTTATATCCCCATCCCCGTGAGGATTCGTGGATTTTCAATCCTTATGAAATAACATAAAAATTCCACAAATTCGTTGAAAATATATAGAATTTTAACTCATAAAGTGTCTCAACAACGTGCGTACATCACACATAGTTGGATTCATTACAATTTAAATTCAACTTTAAAGCATCCTCAACATTGTAACATCACATATAATATAAAAATAATATGTATCATTTTTTTTTGGAACGGCGAAATTTATTAGAAAGCAAGAAACTTATCCTTGCAAAAGAGAACAATTACAAGGGATTAAAAACCCAATCATTCCAAGACATATGCATTTTAGAAGCTCGGGCCTTTAACCAATTAAACGACGTTAGGACAATCAAATAAAAAATGTCCCTTCTTCTAATCGGATTATTGTTGAACACCACCGAGTTCCGGAAACGCCAAAGGACCCAAATAGAAGGTATAACAATCACCTCAAACTTTATCTTCTTCTCACTTGATCTTGAGGAATCAACCAAACCGTCATACCACTCTTGAATGCTATCCCCAACTGAAATCGTTACGTCACACCATCTTGATATTTTTCTCCAAACTTGATTAGCTACGTCACAACCACGAAAACAATGTATGCTTGTTTCAACACCGTCATTGCAAATAGGGCAATTCAAAGTATCTATCTCGCATCCTCGTTTAGATAAGCTGAACCGAAGAGGAAGTCTATCCAAACGAAGTCTCCAAATGAGGATATTAGCTCGTCTAGGCACAAATTTACTCCAGTGTGTTGCAGTTAACGCATCAATCATATTATTGTCATCAATAAATTTTCTTGTAGTACCAACCGAGAACAATCCCTCTGCATCCAGATTCCACGCAAATGAGTCAGGATAATCCCGAAATTGTTGACCACTAATTAATGCCATTAAAATGTTAGATATTGGATTTCATAAACACATATCAAACACAAGTATGGATCGAATATATATATAGAGTTTAGAGAAGAGAAAGTAGAATGGGAGCCTTTCTAGAGAGAAAGTAAACAAAAGAAAAAAGGTTAGATTGAGTGAAGGTCCAACCTCTACCTTGGGAGGTAGAGGGTATTTATAGTTACATACTAAACGTCCTCCTTCGGTTGTGGATCGGGCATACGGTGGGTAAAGACCCGTCCTTCCTCCACGGTGTTGCTCTAAACTAATAACTAAGCTAACAACTAACTAATTAACTACTAAATAACGTAAATAATGTCTACGAGCTAACTTATGCTAGACAATAATTGGGGTGACCGACACTTCACTATGGAATTTCTAATTCCTAACAATCTCCCCAGGGAGGTCACCCCATGATTTACATTTTGAATCCTAGCATTCTATTTTGTCTTTAGTGCTCGAGCTCGTAGACTTCAATTCTTCAAGTTGTCCAATCTTTGTGCTTTAGCGATGACTCTTCAAAGTCCGATTGCTTTGTACTTTAAGTGGAGGTCTTTGATCGATCCACATCTTGATGATCTTGAGCTTTCTTTGAGATCATCACCACAAATCTCTCGGATCACCCTTTGTTGTGTTGCCATCATGTGAAGTTGTGACTTTTGGACCGACATGCTCACACTTTCGGGATCATGACATCTTTCCATCGAGTAGCGGAAGCTTTCTTTGGTTCATGATATTTGCGGCAGTAGCGAAGCATAGTATAAAAATATCGAGCCGGGTTATGTAGATATGCACTAGTCATGATTTCTTCAATTAAGTGTGGATCTTTGTGAGCATGCGGCTTTGGATTGACTTCTCAATTCGATCACCGCAACCGTCAAATGTACCGCAAACAACAGTTAGCAATAAAACACACGAAAGTGTCTTTGATCACTTTCGTTGAATTGAGGTACACGCCCACGGTTCCCCGTTGATCGAGACAAGTACCGCACTGTGATCGGTATAATTCAAGAATCTCCTTGACGGGGTTTCGCAGCTGTTCTAGTTGTTCTCAAACCGAACGTCTCAAAGAAGACAACACGGAGTGAGTGAACCAATAATTGAGATTCACCGATTGATGAAAATTGATTTGAAAACAATCGCGTATTGCTTGAAGAAAGAGTTTTGCAATACGACGAAGGTTTTATGAGAAAGATCAATTTTCAATCAAAATACTTTTGTATTTGAAAAGAATACACATTCGATGTGCTAGAGAAAAGAAGAAATTTGCACATCGAACGGTTTTCCAAAAGTATTTTTCAATCGAGATACTTTTGTGTTTGAAAATGAATACACATTCGATGTGCTAGAGAAAAGAAGATTTGCACATCGAACGATTTTTCCAAAAGTATTCGTCAATTCATTTCCTGGACCAAGGTTGATTCAAGAGTGAATCGCCCCATCGTTTCTGTCCAGTTGTCACAAGCTTGATCTTTAGAAAAGATCTCACATGTCACCCACCAAGAGCTTGTTTGATGTTGGCTCTAGAAGGATTTCCATCTTCATCGTGAATACTTTACATATCACTCGGATGTTCTGGCAATACCACAAGGATAATGCGTAGGACTCTCAATATATACTTACTTTCCACATTGTGTGAAACAACAAGTCTTCATTAATTTAGTGTCCTAATGAGATTTTGTGGATGATCTCTTGGCTCTAGACTCAATAGTGCACATTTGGTTCCTATGTCGGAGACTAGGGAGAGGGTCTCCTTCTTCAATATCAACAATCTCTAAGAGAAAGTCGATAGATTATGTAGGTTCCCCGTGAGAATGAAACAAGTCCTTTTAAGAGGAACTTGAGTAGCTTGGGAAGTTTAGTGCGGTGTGTCTTTGGGTCCATGACGTCTTGTCTTCAATACCGGTGTTACCTTAGTAACCACCAGTAGCATATGTATTGAACCCGGTTTACGCCCTAAGGTTGAATTATTGGAGGCTATTTCTTTTCACCCTTTTCACATTCATTTCTTTTTCATTCTTCAACCCCTTCAGTGCTTACCGAGACTTCATTACTAGAACCTTGTTGGGTTTATTCCAGTTCTAGCTCTATCTCAGTCCGCACTCTTCCCATATTCTCATTTTCTCCTTTTTTCATCATACCTAAGGACTCTACACTATCTAGTGGATTGTCCCTGGGTAGATCCCTCCGGCTCTGGCGGGATCGTGGGAACGAATACCTAACCTAACCATCCTTATAACACCATGCATAAAGTAAATTGGTCGGTCTTTTGGTATTGTTCTTTCCTTCTTGAAACCAATTGAAAAATCATTTGGAAAATCAATCAAGGTACTTGTGATATAATATCAAAGCATTTTGTACCTTAATTGTTTTTGATCATTTAGAAATGCTCCCCCTCAACATGTGCATATGATTTTGAAATTGTTTAGCACATGGAGGCAAGAGTTCTTTGAAATAATTTCTTGATCACAATTTCCTTAGAAAAAGCCATTTGATTTTCTTTGGTAAATTCTCCCCCTCAATATGTGCGTAGGATATTTGAAATCATTTTATCACATAGAGGAAAGAGTTCTTTTGAAGTACTCACAAAAGCCATTAAGAAACCATTTCACAATCAAGGCTTTATGTTGAAACATAGAAACCTTGAAATTTATTTTCTCCCCTCAATATGTGCATTGAGATACGAAAGAGTTTAGCACATATGGGAGAGAACTTGCACTTTGAATCAAATCGATCATCATTTATCAAATTTCATAATTAAATCACAAATTCTCCCCGATCAAAAATATCAAACCCTTTGAGATTTTGGATCCCAAGTGATTTAATAAGGTTTAGAAAACATGGGAGAATATGTGGCCTTGTTTAAATACTCTTACGGTTTATGGTTAAATGCTCCTCCTCAATCATGTGCATTATGTATTTGAAATCGTTTGGCACATGAAGGAAGGAGTGCTTTTGAAACAATCACCCTTTAAAACCGATTTGAGATTTAAATCACGATCTCTCCCGATCAAAAATTTCAAACCAATTGAGATTTTGGATCCCGATTGATTTAAATCATTTAGAAAATTTTGGGGAAAGACGTGGCAAGATTTAATTTTGAAAAATGATGGATAAGGAACAGTTTTTCGACATTAAAGATTGTTAGTGTCAGGTATGATAGTTTTTAAGAGATCTTTAAGTAAAATAAAACAATTTCACAATCAAACAAGAACAGAAAAAATTTCATTTTGAAAGATCTTTGAGTTTTAAAGAAAATCATACCATGACATAACATTAAATCTTTAGATCACCACTTATTTTGTACAAACCGGACTTTTATGAAGAAATATCGTTTGAAAATATTTTATTTTAAATCACTCTCCCCCTCAATCGATGACCGTAGTCGATGATTGAGTGACTTAAGTTTTGGTAAAATTGAAGTCCGGTGATTTCTAAAATTAAGACCAATTTATTTTCAAAACAATATTTTTCCATTTTCAAAACAATATTTTCAAAAATTTTATCAAATTTGTTGAAAAATGGTATTATCACTATTATCCTGCACAAAGATACGTTAGGTGGTTGAGAAGCTTCTGTTGTTACTGTAGGGCTGGAAGAAAACCGTCTGCTGATGCAGTGAGACCTCCTGACGTTGCATTTGTCATGCCAACTCTTCATAGAGGTCCAATTAAGCTCCGTTTCTTCATTTGATGATGAAGAAAACCATCTGCTGATGCAGTGAGACCTCTTACGTTGCATTTTTCATGCCAACTCTCCATAGAAGTCAAATTAAGCTCCGTTTCTTCATTTGTCAACCCAAGATATAGTTACCCTTTCCTTTCGGCATCCAATCATCTTCTATTGTGGGATCCGGATCGGGAACATTCTTTTAAACCATGTTATCTGCATACGTTAGTGAACACAGATAGACATATATGGTGGTCGACAACACCCAAACAGCAATCGACTAATAAAAGTCAATTCAACATATCAATCAGATCATATAAAGGCATGGGAATAATGTGTTCATCAAACTCTAATCATCTAATCCTAACAATCATATCCTAGGCACCTAGTCCTTCAACATAGGTTAACATGTTTTACATTTAAGCATATAGGATAATTAGATAAGCCCGTTAGATGATATAAATTTGAAAATATTCTCCCCTCAATCAATGACTCATTTTATGAAAAGTTTAAAGTAAGCTGAAGTCATTGATTGAGTTTTCAATTTTATGAAAACTCGAATCGATTGATTTACAAGCAACTCATTTACCACCATTTTGTTAAAACAAATATTTTTAGAAGAATTTTAGAAGGAAAAATATTTGAGTAGGAACAGATCCTTGACATACTTTCCTCAATTTGTTTTAGGATAAGTGCACGAAATTTTTGAAAATTTGTTTAGCGCAACACTTTCCTTTCTTGAAGAGCGGGTTGCTATCGAAATAATAGCAAACCATTGTTTTAAGCACGGGTTACAAATCAAGAAAAGCGCAAGCCATATTTAGAGACATGTTTTGAAAAAAATATTTACACCTCCTCGCTCGAACTTCATCTAAAGTCCCGTGCCATTATTGAATGACATTTCTAAGACCGTAGATGTTATCGATACAGAAGACATGTCTTGAGAAAACATAATATTTTTGGAATTTTTCAAATTTTCGATTTTTATGGATTTTTGTTGATTTTATTTTTTTTTATTTTCTTTTTAATGGTTTTATATTTTGTAATTTGCTTTTTGATAAAATATATACAAAGATAGATGATATAGTTTAAGAAGATGATGATACAAGTACCGAGATAAGGATATCGTTCAAGACTTTGTAGAAGATAGAAGTCATCATCTCTTAAACTTTCACCACCAAAGCATTCGAGGCTTTAAGAATCGTCGCAAGAACTTGAGCCTTCAAAGTGAATCTTTGGCGCTTCCCCAAACCGACAATCTTCGAAAAAGACCATTTCCCAAGAAGAAGAAGTGAAGCAAACAGTCTAATTGTATGAAGCTCAAGAACCCAAGAAGACGATAACAACGAAGTAACAAGTTAACACGGATCATTTCGCGGTTATCAAACCCGAATAAATGATTAAGCCCGATCACATGAACTGTTGTGCGTCCCGATGTACACATTACTCTTCGAGATTGAGCGAAGTTGTCTATTTGGGAGAACAATATATCAACATCTTCATTTCACCAAATGCATTCCGGTTATCTTCCATATAACCAATCAGCCCATAATGTACACATGTACCCAACAAGAGTAGAGACGATGACATCCATGTAACATGTTGAGTCACTAATCATCTCTCGGATGTCAACTCCGAATAACCGAATTAGCTCGATCAAGTGAACATGTTGTGCATCCACGATGTACACATATCTCTCCCCGATGGTTGCGATCTCATCGGAATCATCATTGCATTAATGTACATGAAGCAATAACCGGAAGCACTACCATAAATCATATAGAAGATGTCGATAAGCAATATCATCTCACGCTCCACATATTCTTCTCATATTTCTTCCTACTAAAAGCGAGATAACACATACCAAAAGTATCCAGAGACCACTTCCCCAAATGGTTGGAATAATGCATCCTTCCCCAAATAGTTGGAATAATATATCCTTCCCCAAATAGTTGGAATAACACACCAAAGGCTAACAGTTAAACTACGAGTTAAACACCGAGTTTCTATGCGGTTATGACATTTGTCTTTCCGGGATTACTTCAATAGAGAAGAAGTATTAAGTTCATCACGTGTACTCGTTGTGTGTTTAGATGTATATCTCCTTCCCCTTCTTGGTTTTGATACCTCGGAATCAACAACACATTATACATGCCAAATACTCTTGAAATAGAGAAGAACAAACAATTAGCTCAATGAATCTGTGAGAATCAACCGCTACTGAAACTCTCTCGACTATCTTTATCAACCCATATGTAGACAATTTGAAGTGATCACTAAAGAAGAAAACCCGATATACCAAACTTGAAACCAAGTCGAATTCCCACATTTGTATCTTAAGCTTGCACTTAATGATGGAAGAACGGTGTTGAGAATTTATGCTTCAAGCAAATCTCTAAGTACTCGATACTCAAACAAAGTATGAGACATTAACACCTCTTGCGATTATCCACAACGACATATGCGTGTGACATCGAGTAAAACAACGTAACTCCTTAAAGTGATAGTTAACCGTGTCTTCAACCATCCATCCCGATGCGGTAACTAGATAAACCAAGTCTTCAACTCAAATTCTTAAGCCGAGCAAGTTATCAAATAAGAACACGCCTTTGTGAAAGTCAACTTCAATCTCAAATAAGTGATAAATGATTAACTCAAGTAATCAACTTGTGTCAAATGCCCAACACGTGAATAAACATACAATCGGATGTACATTGACCCATTGAATGAACCGGAACAAATGATTCCTCAACATCAATGCATTCTTCCTAAAGGTATACATGTAGAGACCGATCCGGAAGATTCACCAATAATGTCTTCAAGCGGATGAGGTAGTCATTTTCCTTAATGTTCATGTGGTTGATTTATAGCGTGCACAATGAGAGGAACAATAATCCGTGAAGATTTGGCAAAGGAATACCAAAGAGCGGATCATTATTCATAGTGCAACTACAATATCATGATAGTCATTATCAACGCCTTGTGAAATAACGGAGATAAGGTTTCTTGAGATTTCGAGAAGTACTTCTTAGATGGTGAGGTTGAGTCAAGAGGAACCGGAGCATGAGCTTCAAAACGGATGATCAACATTCGTTGGAGGTTGGAAGTACTCATCAAACATATCTTGAAAACAATGAATCCCAAATAGTAAATCCCGGTTATCCTTAGTGAGTGAAGACATTAGGCGTTGGAGAGTCGTATGACCATAACTCAAGCATCCATCAACATGTAGTATATTCACTCTTCTCCCCTCAAAATTGCAAATGAAGTTTGCCATTTTGATTGAGTAAGTGAATAAGAATATACACCAATGAACGAGATCCACTTGAGGATTGAATGAGCATGGAAAAACATGAAGCTTGTTGATGAAGAATGTCGATGAGAATGGTCATAAAATGAAGATTTCTTCTTACGAAGATAAAGCGCCGAGGCGTACACTTTTCTTTTCTTTGAGGAACGGGGCTGAAGTGTTATCTCTGAGACGCCATAATGATGAAGTACGAGGCCCGAATCGATGTGAGCAGACGTCATAGCGAATGAATATCAAGATTGAGTTACTTGAACCCGTGAGTTATGAGATATCAATCCATTTGTAATCCATACTTTAAGCCAGTCCATGTAGTGAAGGATCAAGTATCTCGCAATCGAGTAAGGACTACCGCACTAATATTACAAACTTGATTGCATATATTTTGGTTAGTCACATTAGTATCCAAACCCTTTGGGGTTTCACGGTCAACCTTGATTATGTCATCGGTAAATAGCTTTCCGGTAGGTATCCACCTAAGTCCAACATCCTTAAACATTTTACCAGACGGAATCCACTTATGGCAAGGTCTAGGATTGGTGACATTCTTATGCACAGTGGAAGACTTATCGTTATTCCTAGACACCAAATATTTAGCAGTTGGGATCCATCTAGGTGAAGTTTTAGGTTTGTTTTGCTTCATAACATGTTGAACCTTAGCCATGTTAGTAGTCTTAGTGGATTGTACCTTAGCATGTGAATTAGGAAAATGTTTCTTATTTGGAAAAGACTCAGAATTTCTAGTTTCATTTTCTACATGCTTAGCATTCTTCTTCATATAACTACTCTTAGATGCAAGCCAACCCTTAGTCTTGTTCCTAGGTAATGGTTTACAACTACTAGCAGTGCCTTGAAATCTCGTAGAATTAATCACCCTAGGTCTTGCACCTAAAATTCCGTCTTTTCGAATCTGTGCCTTTTTCCTAGCTTCTTCTAGATAATAGTTCTTCCACAAGTCATTCATATCATATGAATTCTGGGTTTTAATGCTTGGTTTTGACACATTTTTGAACTAATCCTAGAGGTCTTTGGGAGTAGAAGTAGCTACTTGTTGAGGGTTAACGGAGCTAGAAGCATTATTCTTAGGTAACTCGGTGAAGTGGTGGTTTTGACAAAACTTGTTTCTCATCAACTTGGGAGGCAAACCGTGTTTTGAAAATTTTGGTCTTTCGGATATAAATGCAGAGGGTCGCCTAACAACGGACCGGTTTCTAATGGGATGAGCTGGTTTCCCAAGGTTGATGGTTTTGTAAACTTAGTGTTCACACTTTTACCTACAGTTTTCCTAAGCTCATTTTTTAAGGCAACAATAGCGAAACTCTTTTTCTGAAGTTGAGCTTTGAGTTCATCAATTTTTGCTATCAAAGAATTTGTTTGTTCCATTGACTTAGTTCTAGCTTCTTTGACAGAGTCACTTAGTTCTATGTGATGCTTTCTCAAAGACTCATTTTCCTTTAGTAATTTGGCCACACAAACCGCTAATTCATCATTTCTCATTTGAATATCATCAATAGCATTAACATCAGAATTAGTTGTAATCAAATTACTTTTCACATGCATACCAGAAATATGTTTCTTCAAATTATTGATAGTCGAGTTTTTGGCTTGAAGCTGAGCTTTTAAATCGTTTATTTCAAAAATTCACGAAATTCGTGAAATTCGGATTTTACATGGTTTCTTAGTTTGAAAACTTTCCTCCTTTCTTTGTATTGCAATTTCAAGAGAAATGCAATGTTTTTCAAGTTTTGAGAATTTGTTTGAAAGTTCATCAAAAGCCTTTTATCAACCATATCATTTGTTTTGAATTTATTAGTCTCACCTCAACCAAGGAACATTTATCGAATCATGTTCGAGATTAAGATCGGTTTGTTTAGGTACATTAGCGGATGCACTATGTTGATCGAGTTAGGGTACCTCATCACATGACACTGCTCATTTGTCGATCCGATATTTGCATCCACATCATGTGTAACAAGAGTCACCGAACCATCGGTTGTTTCAAGCTTATCTATCTCGAGCCTCAGATTCGGTGTCAACCGATCCATCACCCGGTGCTTTACCCGGTCTCAACACTACAATCTCTTGATTGATTGTTCATGACATTCATTCACCTTTCGATCATGATCCACTTCTTGTGTGACATGAGTTCTTGAACAATTGGTTGTTGCATCATTATTTGTTGTCTCGACATCTCGCATTCAAGAACATCCGATTCTTCAACCGATACATTACCCAACTCATCACAACTTTCTCTCAACTGCACCCGACACTCATCCATTTTTTCATCTTTCCGAGTAACTTCCTCAATATACTTCTCCACATTATCCATGAGATGGATAAGTGTCTCTCTGAACACATTAATTTCCATTCCGGTGTGATTCTTGAAAGACATTTTCATGTCTTGATCATAATCATGTGTATTCCCTTTTAATGAATGATGAAAATGTTTGTAGATCACTTGAAGTGCGACTTTAGAACTATCCTTTTGAACCTTTCTTTGTCAAGTTGTAGCTCTAATTGCTCTAGGTTCAAGAACAAAGTGCTGTTAATGTGGATAAGTCTTGACGGAAGAGTGCAATACATGTTCGTACAATTCCATTGTTATGTCATATTCTAAGTAACATGAGGTGTGAGTGAAGTTGTTGATAAGGTTCAATGCAACTTTCCTTACCCTTTGCATGGCATTCGTAACCTTGAACAGTGCAAATCTTTCTCATTAGATTCGAACATAAAGATCTCACATCCTCATTGATTGATTCCATCATCTTTAACCGTTCAAGATAGCTAATATTCTCATGGTTGTCTACATCATCATACGGTTTGAGTACTTCGAAATTACGAATCGGAGTGTAAGACATGATGTTGATGTGTACATGGGATTTTACAAGTCTGTGATTTAAACCGAGAAATAGAATCTTTTGCGGGATTTTACTAAAATCAAGACCAAACCGTAAGATAGTGAGAAGTAGAATGTAGTAAAGGAACTAGAAGATGATAAGGAAGTGAAAATATGTTGGTGTTATGGTTGAGTTTGTCATATTCCCTAATTCGGAAAATTAGGGTTTGAAAACACGGGTTTTGTATGTTAGGTTTAGAGACAAATCGCAGGAATTGATAAATCGCTTAGAAGACAACTCGCTTAGCAGACAACTAAGCAAGGTACAACTCGCTTAGCATAGAACACAACTCGCATAAAGAGACAACTCGCTTAATAGCAAGTCGCATAAAACCAACTCGCTTAGAAACAACTCGCTTAGAACCGCAACTCAACTCGCTTGACAACTCGCTTAAGTGACAACTCGCTTAAGACTAAAATGTCAACTCGCTTTCAAAGACAACTTGCATTAGGCGACAACTCGACAAGTCGTTGAAGACAACTCGCTGTGACAACTCGCATCAAGCAACAACACAACTCGCATCGAAGAAAATCACTACAACTCAACTCGCTTAGTACAATATTCAAAAATAACCACTTTTCAATCCAAAACAACCCAACCACGATGATTCAAGCCTTCCAAATCAAAACCTAAACACATATAATGATTCTAAACACAAAAGTACAATCAAAATCCAAACTTTAACACTAGAAATGATCCAAATGATGTAAACTACTCTAAACTCATTCAAACCCAAAACCTTATGAAAACCACTAGAAATCCAAGAACATGAAAGATGAGTGATCAAACCATGGCTCTTGATACCAATTGTTAGATATTGGATTTCATAAACACATAATCAAACACTAGTATGGATCGAATGATATTAGAGTTTAGAGAGAAAGTAGAAGATGGGAGCCTTTCTAGAGAGAAAGTAAACAAAAGAAAAAGGTTAGATTAGAATGAAGGTCCAACCTCTACCTTGGGAGGTAGAGGGTATTTATAGTTACATACTAAACGTCCTCCTTTGGATTGTGGATCGTGCATACTGATGGGTAAAGACCCGTCCTTCCTCCACGGTGTTGCACTAGACTAATAACTAAGCTAACAACTAATTAATTGACTACAAAACAACGTAAATAACGATATGTGTATGCTAGAGCTAACTTATGCTAGATTGTATTTGGGGTGATCCGACTACTTCACTATGGAATTTCTCAATTCCTAACACGACTTCCAACCATAAATTGAGCAACCCGATGGACTCACTTTGATCAACTCCTACACCATAAAGGCTTGATTTTTGCATGTTTATCTTGAGACCTGATTGTAAGAAAAAGTCATATGAAAGAGAAGATATATTACCGAGATCTGTTGGGCTCCACTCAGTAATGAAAACTACATCATCAACATACAATAAATGAGATATATTGCAGTCTCCAGAACCCACTGTAGCTCCTTTGATCAAACCATACTCTGTAGCATGTTGAACTATGGCATGGAAGCCTTCCATGGCTAAAATGAAGAGTGTGTAGTTTGTTAAGACTCCATGGATCGTTTTGAGCCTTAGGGTTTAACAATAACATAGATAAAGACCATGCACAGCGGAATTAAACAAACAACTATGTTATTGACACAAGGTTTCATTCACCATCATTTCCAATTATATTAATAACGTGTTACCTAAATGTAATAGGGATCAAACACTTCTTTGATCTTGGGGGTTAATTAAACTAACACTAACCTAGGTGTTTACAAAGAACTACACGCCTAGGACACACACACACACCTTTAGTCGACTACATTATGGAAGACTTATATATAAAACCTACACCCCATGTCCTCTTTATATACTAGAGGATTAGGGTTTACAAATCTCTACTAAGGACTAAATAATAAATCTTATTTTGAAAGCAAGTCCCTCCATCTTTTTGTAGGTTTCCTTCTTGTCACTTTAAGTCCTTGATGTTTCATTCTTTATTGTTTTGTATCATCAAATCAAGAAACCCAACAATCTTCCCCTATTTGATGATGACAAAACAAACACGGTTCTTGTACGAACTTCCCTAGGCGAAGTAGAGAAATGAGATAATTAAATCTCACCATGAATGAAACACTCTTATCTTCCATGCTTCCCCTTGACTTGAACATGTCACTCAAACATCTCTTCCCCTTTTTGTTATTATCCAAATAGGGAACGTATGCAAATAATGATCTTGACCACTACGAACCAATATCATACTTCCAATCTAAGACTTCCAATGTTTAAAATCACCCACCATTACGCATCATAAGAAAAATGGATCCAAAACAGTAGAAAACTTCAACTAGGAGTAGTAATAATGATCAACAATAGTAAAAATCAACCACTTCCCCTTGAGTGATGCATGTACATCAATGATTCTTCAAAATCTGTAGGCTTTATGTAATGATCACTTGTGAAGAAAACCGAGTATAACGAATTTGATGAAGAAGTAAATTCCCAAACTTGTGTCTTAAATCTTTTACAATCCACAGAACTCCATACTTATATCCACCAAATATAAGTAGACTGCAATCCCTTGAAAAGAATCCTCAACTAGTATGAGACACTGAGCACTACAATGTAACTCCTTCAAGTGATAGCCAATGTGTGCATAGAGCATCTTAAGAAAAATCACACATTGCTAGATTAATCAAGCTAGATGATAAGAATACAAACCAAGTAATTCCACTTCACCTTCAAATAAGTAATAAATAATCCTCTTCGTAATCAATTATTCAATGAATCAAATACAAGCCTTTTTGAATCCTTTAAGAATAAATAACCAAACTCCTGTGTGTGTGAACAATAACACGTGTGTGTGACCAATCTCACATGTGTGTGATATCCAAAACCATAACAATATGCTCGACTTCCCTTAATTCCAAATCAGTCCTATTAGCAACACTTTTTCGTCCCAAAGCCGTCACAAAGTTGTATTAGCGACACATAATCTGTCACAAATTGTCACCAACCTGTCACTATTGCAATTAGTGACGCTTTTCTGTCATTGCCTTGTCGCAAATCTAAAAGCAGTACTTTCGGGGTCGAACAGTACTTTAAAAAAAAAATCAGCAGTACTTTCATGAACCCAACTACCAGAATTAATGTACCGCCACCAAATCATTCACAAGACCACGTGTGAACCAATTACCGTCCTTAAAATCGAATCAATTTAACACAAGAATTCAAAAGATTCACACCTCGAATATATTACCACGTGTGGACCTACAAGACTTCACATCTTGAATATATTATCACCATCATATCAGACATTTTCTCGATCTTCCCATATTACAACGTGGGACAAGGACAACCAGTACATGAATATCATCAGTATTAAACTTTAATTCCATGTATATTATTCGTATACACCAATCAGTATCACGTGACCTCCTCCAAACAAAACGCTGCAAATTAGTCAAATCTTTTATTCTCAAACACACGTGCTTCTCCATATTCTCCAATTCACCAATTCATATACCACGTGATTTTGATGAGAAAATTAATGAAACATTGAGTATGAGATTTAAATAATAGCATGCAACTCATAACCTTCTCCAAAAGTGAATGAGATCAATTAGCACGTTCAATTAATTCTTCCATCACCGATTAATAATCTTGTACGAGGTAAATAAAAATCAGTGATAAGAGATGACCAATCATTAGGTTAATAATGATGTGTTCTTGTAGCCAAGACCCTAAAAATTAATTTACGAAAAACCCTTGATGACCAACCGACGCCTTATATCTTTTTACTGGAAGTTCAGATCGAAGATCCCTTCGGTGGAAAGTTAGATTAGTATATAGAGAACGTCCACCTAAAATTTCGTCACGTTCCAACGGTTAACGAAAAAGTTATAGTCGTTTCAAAACAGTGTTGTATAAAAATACGAAAATTTTGAGTTCCGAATTTTTCGTCTTTTTCATCATTCTTCGACACATAAAACCTTGTAATCCTAGATATCACGAGCCCCAGGCTCTGATACCAATTGTGGAGTTTGTTAAGACACACACACACCTTTAGTCGACTACATTATGGAAGACTTATATATAAAACCTACACCCCATGTCCTCTTTATATACTAGAGGATTAAGGTTTACAAATCTCTACTAAGGATTAAATAATAAATCTTATTTTACAAGCAAGTCCCTCCATCTTTTTGTAGGTTTCCTTCTTGTCACTTTAAGTCCTTGATGTTTCATTCTTTATTGTTTTGTATCATCAAATCAAGAAACCCAACAAAGAGGAATGGAGACAATGGGTCTCCTTGCCTAAGACCACGAAATAAAGAAAACTCATTTGTCGGGCTTCCATTAACCAACACCGAGGTTCTAGCCGATGTCAAGCAACTCTTAATCCATCCTCTCCATTTACACCCAAAACCAATACTCTTCATAACAAAGTCCAAATAATCCCACGATAGCGAATCGTATGCCTTTTCGAAGTCTACTTTAAAGATCATAAGTTTTTTCTTCTATTTCTTAAACCACTCAACTATTTCATTCAATATAAGAGGACCATCTAAAATTTGTCGTCCCTTAATAAACGCCGTTTGTTCCGGACTTACCACTTTATCAACCACCTTTGCAATTCTAAATGCCAAAACTTTAACAATAATCTTGTATTGTATTCCAATCAACGATACTGGCCGAAATTCTTTAACTAACTGAGGATTCGTCACCTTTGAAACAAGAGTAATAAATGATGCATTACACCCTTTTGGAATTCTTCATGTGGTAAAAAATCACGCACAGATGCACATACATCATCTTTGAAGGATTCCCAATACATTTTAATTAGTTTAAACGTTATACCATCGGGGCCTGGGGCTTTGTCTCCCGAGCAAGACCACACCGCATCCTTGATTTCCTCTTCAGTTACTTCACGTTCTAACTCTTTAACCTGCCTAGGATTAGTAATCCATGAGCCTTCATGAATGATGTCTGATATCACTTGAAGTCTTCTCCTTTGATTTAAACATCCATGAAAAAATTTGGAATTTTCATCCCACTCTATCTCCCATTTGACACGCGATTTTTGAGCCAAATCTAGATGCTTTCTTTTCTCCATATCATCCAATTTTTTCATAAAATCAATTCTAACCATTATCTCTTAGGTTGCCTGCCCTTCATCTATCTTCTTATCAATATCTTCCACTTTACCTTGCATCTCATTTTTATCTATATCCTCAACATCTTTCGATTGCCTCCTCCAGGTTTGATGTTTGCTTTGAGATCTTTAAGTTTATGTTTGAAATGAGTTTGCTTAGAATTACCCACACCTATATTTTGTGCCCATGATTTCTTGACTATTTCATCAAATCCTTCCATACCTAACCAAGAGTGAAAACATTTAAAGGGAGTTGGCCCATAATCTGTTCTTTGTTGAAACAAACGAATGGGATTATGAACCGACCATCGTTTTTCTAACACTGTAGCCGATAAATCTACACAAATATTACCAATATCCACCGATGTAAAGAATCTCTCTAGTTTACTCATTTTAGTGCCCATTTTGTTACGCCAAGTATACTTCCTTCCACCTAACTGGACTTCTACCAACCCCACATTTGAAAGAAACGCATTAAAACGTCCAGCATCCAAAGCAGAGAATTGAGTCCCAAATCTGTCTTCTACCCCATGAACCTCATTAAAATCACCGAACAAAGTATATTGTCCCTCATGGGAATCCATAAACTGACTAATTTTGTCCCATAGCTTATTCTTCTCCGCACTTTCTTGTGGAGCATATATATTGACAACATAACACAGCTCTTCGTTTCTGCCCCAATATCCTTCCACAATGACATAGTTATTACTACAGAACAAATTACTCTTGGCAAATATAGTCGGATCCCACATTGAAATAATACCACCAGAATAGCCTCTGGTCGTACTAGTAGCGAAGTCGAAATTATAATTACCCCACAAAGATTTTATTTTTAACATATCAATCTTAGACATCTTTGATTCTTGTATCCCCAAAAACGTGACCCCATGTTTGAAGCAAAGACGTTTAATCCATCGTCGTTTGTCACTATTCCCCACCCATCTTGCATTAAACGAGACTATATTCATTTGGACAATTCATCCCACCTTTACCTTCCTGTATCTTCTGCAAAGTTAGTTCACATCCATGCATATCATATCCTATGCTACCCCCTTCCATGATTAGTTGTTGTAATTCTCCAAGTATCCTTTCCCCCTGTTTTTTTTCTAGATTTTGATCTACATAGTGACTCGGCAAATCTCGTCGAGCAAGTCGTAGACGAGGTTCTTGGCGAATTCTCCTCCTGATTTTTTTTTTCGTTGGTGTTGCCACAAGTTTCATGAATTCAAACCTCGGGGGACAACTGCCATCGCCTGAATCCTCCTTTTCTATATTGATTCCTTCCGTTGTTTTCCCCTCTTCCTTACTGTTGGACGCCTCTTCCTTTTGATCATTATTTAAATGTGAATCCTCTTTTTGGTAAGTTGCCTCTTGTCTCTGTACATTTGCGTTCGTGTGCCCAGATCCACATTCAAATACGGTTTCCTCAATATACTCCTCTTCCACATTCTCACTGTCACTGCACTTTTGATTGGACTCCAAGTCTAAGTCAGGCTCTGTCTCATTGTCAATGCTACTAGGCATCTCAATATTTGGTGACCATAATTGTACTTCTCTAACCATCACCGCATATTCCTCTCCTTCTATCTGCACTAATACTTTCCTGGTGATACCTTCCTTTAATTTTGTTAAAATGCATACACTGTTCCAACTAGTATTGTTAACTTTATCATCTTCAAAAAACATCACTTTACCCCATATTTCTGCTATTTTCTATAAGCACTTACTCCTAATCCACATAGTGGCAAGCCTTCAATTTCAACCCAGATCATACGTTCATCCACTACAAAACCTTTGTGAATAAACTGTATCTCCTGAAAGATATCTTTAACCATACCATTGATTTGGAAAGAACGACATGCCTCGATCGACGATTTTAATTTCAATACTGTGAAATCCTTCATTTTGGCACAGACGATGTAAATTTGGCAACAAATTAACATCACGTACCTTCGCTAATAAAAATTTTGTAGTATCCTTAACCTGAAGCATATCCCAGGATTCGAACGTCAATTTGTGGCACTTTGACATATTCTCCGTTACCTCTGGTTTACCTTTTAGAACACTGCATAAGATTGATGACTATTGCCCCTCTGGAAATTCTTTTGTGAAGACGAATGATCCTGCATATGAGATTTTGGTACAGTTTTGATACGGTCCCTTTGAAAGCCAGCAATCGATACATACAAATGGAAACTTCCCAACCAATCTGCGATAGGCATCTTGCCATATGATCTGCATCCTCCACTCCAACAAATCGTAAAAGCCAAATCGTTTCCCACCTTTGAAATTTTACTTGCAATATAGACATCCACTATTTTTCCATACTTGGCACATGCCTTCCATAATTCTTTTGGTTCCAACGTTTTTAGAAAATTCGTCACATAAAATGTTGTTGCCAATCTCTCCACTTCACGTGCATAAGGGTTATTAATCTTTCTGACCGATTCATCATTGGGGGACGAACGATTTGCTACATGGTTCTTAGTTTTCCATTTCCATATAATTTTGTCCTGAATGTTTTTGTGATTAAAACGCGACGCCATTACGGGATGAAGATGATGACAGATCGAACAATTGAAATGGGGAAAATGATGGGATGATGATTTTGGAAGAGGGTATTGAAGGAATTTAATTTTGGTGGATTGAAAGTGGGTTATACTTCTAATTCTAATTCTAAATAAACATGTCTATATGCATATGTATCATATGTGCGTATTCGGACAAAAGAGTTAAGTAATATGTAGTTGGTACTTATACTTCTAATTCTAAAAGTGCTTGATTCTATAAATATTACATATGCATATAAATAAACATGTCGATACTCATAAACATATATATATATATATATATATATATATATATATATATATATATATATATATATATATATATATATATATATATATCCATATACAAGTTAATCGAGTAGTGATATAACATATAAACTCTAAATACTTATATACTAGAAAGATCGGGTTGGGGCACGATTCGGGATTTATGTTATCCCATTCAGCCTATAACCCGGTTTCATATTTTGGGATTCCCATCCCGGTTAACTCATGATTCTCTAGTCAAATCGGGTTTGGGGATCGGGTCTTCATCGGGTACGGATTTTTTTGGCATCGATAGTTGTCGTGGTGGCTAGAAATAGAAAAATAGTTTTGAAATTTTGATAAATTTTAATTGTTAAGTGAATAAGTTTGGCTTGGTTGTGTGTTTATTTACTTAGGATAATGTTCTCTTAACAATTTTAATCCTAACCGGTTAGCCCAATAAGAATTTAACTCAACCTCCAAGTTTGACTTGAAGTATATTCGAAAATTCTAAGCCGAAAATTTTATACGAATAATTTGAGTAATATGCTAAAGTAAAGGAGATGAGTAATTGCAAGTCTTAGCAAAAGAATTTGTCTACGAGTAAATGTGATGAAATCTTTAATAAATAACTTAGCTTGACTTCTCAAGTTAGATTATCTATATTGAGTAGCATTGAATTTCAACTTGTACGGAAACAGATTTTATGAAATTTCATAATCAAATTTAGACACACAAATAGACATGTAAAACCCTTTAATTTATGGCGACACAGTAGATATAGAATTAGCACAAGCGATTCATCTATTTTTCTTAATCAGAAATTTTTACAGGTCAAACAATCCAACTGTCGAATTTCATATAAGTAGTAGCAACTAACCAAACTACAACTAGTCAAACAAGTTGTCATTATTGAGGTCAAGTGCACTTAAACGAAGATAAAAGTAATTTAGTCGTACACGATTTTAAATCCCTTATATCAATAGCATTTATAGAATGAGGGAACTTCCATTATCATATCTCAACTATACAGTAGACATGTAGGCTTTGTTTGTCTTAAAACATTGTCATATGGAAAAACATTATTTGCCGGAACTTTTAATTACATGGTATCTGTCGTTGTAACGCATGGTACCCCGCTAGTTAATATAGATACACAAATTAAAGTGATACTCTGTCTAAGATGATTTCCTTACTTGAAAGTTTTCTCATTGTTGCAGATACGACATTGCATTGGCTTTGAATGCATTTGGAGCTAAAAATGTTTTGGATTTTGCTACAAATTGTGTCTAAACAAAGTTGCTTCTGCACGTATCATCTGGTTAGTGTAAATATGAGTCTAGATGGTTTATATATGCATTAGTTTTATCACTAGCTAGGAGAGTTGTCTTAATTTATTAACGAATTTACATTAAATAAAACTCCAAAAAAAGTTTAAAAACATAAGTTTTTTTACAGCGGTACCTCTCCTTAAAAAATAACAGATTGTAGAGATGTCAGATGTGACACGTAAAAAGAAAGAAAAAGCTAATTCTATTGGAAATTGCTTGTGCTTTTTATGTAACCATATCTAAGCTAAAGTTATTATTGTACTAATCAGCATTCAACTTATGTGCTGTATATGTGCATTCAGCTTATGTCTCAGGTGAGAAGGCAGGGCTTATATCCGAAACTCCATACCGATTGGGAGAGGCGCTTAATGGTGCAAATGATCTAGACATCAACACGGAAAAGATGATCACTGAAAAAAAGTTAGAATAACTTAGTTACAATGAAACAGTTACCGATAAATCCATTACAATAGCCATGAAAGATTTGGGTATTCAAAGGTAAAATTTTGCTTTTATCTTTAAACATTCTTTATAGTAATCCCTTCTTTGTATCACCAATCACTATATTACAAAGTATAACTTAATAGCTCTTACAAGTTACAAGCAACACTGATTAGTTATACTTTATACTTACGTAGATGGATCTTATTGCAGCCCAGTTGTGACCTTTTATAGCTTTGAAGTTTTACTTATATTTACTTCGAAAGGTTTATCATATTTGATACATTTTATGAACAAAATACAAGTTTAACCTGCACAAACAAAATGATGTATCACTCGGCCTTTCCAAAAAGTTTATTCAAGTTCCGTCTATGTGATACTTAATAATGATGTTCCAAAATAAAATGTTATACTTAATGATATTTAATACAATTAAATGTATTTATTTATTTATTTATTATTTTTTTAATTCATCACAGGGCAAATAATTTTGGATGGCCAAATATATGTTTTCACAAAGGCATTGGTTGAGATGCTTCTTGGGCAATATCGAGGAAACATGTCAATCGTAATTCTACGTCCAACGATCATCAGTAGCACATATATAGAACCTTTCCCAGGTTGGGTCGAAGGCATAAGGTAATTTCTCATTTTCACAACAAAATTTGACAATAAGAACCACCCTCTACCAAGAACTATAAAATAATCTTTGTAATTCAAAACCACAGGACGATTGATAGCTTGATCATTGGTTATGGCAAGAGTAAGATACCATGTTTCCTCGGTGATCCCGAGTCAATAATTGACATGGTAGGTTCTTCAAAGAAAATTCATCCACACAATTGTTGTTCATTTTACGAATCATAAAGGTGTTGTCAGCGCAAATCTACCTTAGTTACGTGATATATACCTTGTAACAAATATATGTGTAAAATAACACTATTACAAGCTATGACAGATACTTTAATGGTCGATACTTGATCCCGTTACAGGTATTTCATCACCCACACTCCCTTTATTAATGTTCTATTTATCTTGTTCAAGATTGTTTTATAACTTAATTCCTTGTCGATTTTAGTGTTTCCATATTGTGAATTTAACATTCTGCCATGCATTCGATGACGCATACGCAAATGTTAAATGGAAAATCAACTTTGTGCAACGGGTGGTGGAATTATACAAGCCTTATTTGTTCTCGAAAAGCTTGCGAGTGTTTTAGTTCCTCCTTAACTTTTAATCCCTATGAACATTGTTTAATCACTTTCAAATTACGATCTAACTTGAATTTTATTTGTCAGATACGATGATACAAATACTAAAAAGATATGTGAAGCAGTTATCGAAAATGAGGTTGAAGCCAATATATTCTATTTTGATCCGAAGACAATTGATTGGGTTGACTATTTCATGCATATACACATCCCTGGTGTAGTGAAATATGTGTTTTAATGATTGTAGAGCTCAAAATTACGACGTATTCTGTGTGACTGAGTTTGTGTTTGTGTATACAAAGTTGCCATTTGTTATGCTGTAATCTTTGTTTCCAAAATATGCAAGATTCAATACAAACGTACTTATCTGTTTGGTAATATGATGTAATGTATATTGCTTCATCCAATATCAATTATCAAACCTTTTGTGCAACCAAATCGATTATTTTGGCCCAGTTTTACAAAAATAAGCATTATTAGATCTTGATGGTCCAAGAAGCAAATCCATCTGGCCTTTTGACCCATTCAACATCTTTATGGGTAAAACCGCACCACATTTTGCGGTTTTTCTTTTTTCTTAAAAGCGATCCACCTGCTTTTGCCGTGGTGTGGTTTTTGTGGTTCGGTTTTTTATGATTTTTGCGGGTTTGCGATTTGCGGTGCGGTTTCTGCTCACCCCTAACACAAAGACTAATCCCATATATGTGAGGTGTGACACTTTTGTTATTCATACTACTTGGTGATCAAGAAGACCAATCAAGGTTCATTCTCATATAAAAAAATTACCCAACTTTTTTAA
>CM040245.1:178316356-178451628 GCA_022545495.1 Chrysanthemum lavandulifolium | reverse complement strand
AATGTAGGAGAGAGAAATGCAAAATGTTGTTTGTTTACTAAAATATAATTGGGAATGGATTTTAACATTATTATTATTATAATATAAAAATAGTACTATGAATATAATGGTCAATTTATGAAGAAAGCGAAAAAACCTACTAAATGACAAGTCGTGCCCACCAAAACATATTCCACTTCAAAACCCCACCTCCCAGGTAAGATTACTACATGCCTGAGTATTTTCCTTGAATCCAATCTTTGGGTCCCACAAATTGCAACCAAACACTTAATATTTACCATGATGTCCATATCTTATCCCTACCACCCTCAACCAAACGGCACCTTAGTTTTCACATACACATCAAACCATAACAACAAGGTGGCGTATAAGTGGAATTCTAGAGAGAGAAAGTTAGGGTTTAGGAACTTTAGTGAGAAAAGAAAATTATTATGAGCTCCAACTCTCTACCTTGGGAGGTAGAGTATTTATAATCTTACATAAATCGCACATGGTGTGGATCAGGCATCTGATGAGTAAAGAAGATTGTCCTCCGCGGTGTTACTTAACTAAATACTACTTAACATAAATAACTGACGATTACGAGCTTTCTAACGATTACATATACTTGAGGTAACCGACTCTTTAATACCGGAATTTCTAATTCCCACGGTTATGATTTATAATCCAAGAGTTAAAGAGTCGGTCACCTCAAGTATATGTATTCATTAGAAAGCTCGTAGTCGTAGTCATTTAGTGTTAGTAAGTAATTTGTTAAGTAACACCGTGAGGACGGACGGCCTTTACCCATCGATCGATCCATGTTTCCCAGGAGGCGTGTCATGTATGAACCTATAAATACCATTTGCCTTGCAAGGCAAAGGGTTGGAGCTTTCATAATACACTTTTCTTTGTCTCACTAAAGTTCCCAACTCTCTTCCACTTTCTCTCTCTAAAACTACAAACCATTCGTCCCTTATTGTACTTGTTTGTATGATTGTGAAAAACAATATGTATCACCACTACGGTTCATGGCTTACAAATTCGACCCCCAAAAAATACTTTACTTTCTATACTATTGCTCCACACCAACGCATACCAATTGTTGCATTCCACTTATCAGGGGACGCACTCAGTTGGTATAAATACCTTGTGAACAATAACCTTCTTACGACATGGGATAACTTCACCTGTGCACTCAAAACCCGGTTCGGTCCCTCTTCATACGATAATCACCAGGCCACCCTTTTTAAACTTTGTCAAACATCCACTGTCACGGCTTACCAAACAGAATTCGAAAGGTTGAGCAATTGCGTTGTGGGTCTTTCCCCGCAAGCTTTACTTGATTGTTTCATATCGGGTCTTCGCCACAATATTCAACAAGAGTTAACCATTCTTCGCCCACAAACTGTCACACATGCAATTGGTTTGGCCAAGCTTATTGAAGACAAACTTCATGTTCAAACCTTTGATCGTCCAAAGCCCATTGCCTCTTCGAGTACTACATCACAGCTTATGTCATCGACCCAACCCTTGTTGGATACTACTCTCCCTCAAACTCAATCACTGCCGATTAAGAAACTAACCCCCGTTGAAATGCAGAAAAGCCACTCCTAAGGACTTTGCTACAATTGCCCGAAAAAGTACCAACCTGGTCACCGTTGTAAACCAACACAGTTTCTTCTCCTTCAATCTTGATTCGAACCCGCACCCGCCACAGAAGACCCACCGTAGGGGTTGTTTACGGTTGACTACGACAATGCAGGACCTTGAGGACAAGGTCAATCTTCACGAGGGGAGTATTGATACGATTACAATGTCCCATAAAATGACCCACTCGTTAGATCAGTCAACTAATGATCCAAGTCCAAGTCTTTAGGAAGAATTGGTCCACTAGTTTTGTTACTGTCACATGCATTTTTGAAGAAGTCTTTATGCACGTTAGAAATTGTTAGTTGCATGCATGAATAGAGGGAACACTATTGTTTCCACTAATCCATGATTCCACGTCTTTTATTTGTTCTTTAAGTTTAGAAATGCATTGTTGTTTCTTTTCAGTATTTATAGTGTAATTTGCATTAAATGAAGTAGAAAAGAAAAAATTGGTTCAAAGTACTCCAGTTTCCTTTTCTTTATTCCTTAGTGAGGTAGTCCCTATCATTATGGGTTAAGAGAAGTGTTTTCGTTAGGGTTTAAAAGTTTAACATTGTTAGTTTAAGTATATATGTCAACTATGTCATGCTAAAGGTTGGGTAATACGGAGACGATCCATCAACTCGTCAGCCTGACCTGACTGTTACTCGTAGACGATACACACACGAGTATACGCATGTAAAGTCCTCCATCACTACTATATATTTATAAAAAATTGTCAATTTTGTGTGCTTAAACTAAAACAGATACATACAAAACCAGTATGCATTAATCAATTGACGTATAAAGCTGACTAATACTTCTATTTGGCAGATAATATAATTGGATTGGAAGGACACTACCATGGACCATGTCAATTGACTGTTCACAAACCAGAATTTGCAAATGCAACGTAAAAAATAAATTTAATCGTAACTAAAACTTAAATAATATCAATACCATGGAAAATTATAATAAAAATGTTTCTACGTACATGACTTCAATGAAACCTCAAAAAATATCCATTTGAGTATAGTACACATCGTTAAGAAGAGCTTCTGCCTACAATAGCTTATTATATACGTTTTAATCTTGTATGTATCCATATAATATTTTAATAAACGAATGATACAAAGGTACCAAAAGTATTTGTGGGTTGGTGCGGTGTGGTGGTCACGTTACCAACACAAAAATGAATCTTAGATCTACGCGCTGCTATCACTCACATGCATGCCAACCACGCATTCATTACGCCTTTCTTTTCAATTTGGCAAAACACAAATCCACGAACTCACGACTAAAATTAGATACGGAGTATAAAAATAAGATATTTTGTGTTTGGTTGTTTGATAAGAGTGTGCGAATTAAGAATTTTGCTGATGATCATTAATAGCGTTGGTGAGACTGGGTATGACCCGAAATTAAAAACTATACTTAGTTTCGTACCTTCTATTCGTTTTCTTTACTCCATATTTTTCACAAAAGCGAAATGAAAATTAGCTGGACACTTTAGAGTTTAGACCAGGTGCAGTGTGGGTGACCCCTCACTTTTGGATACCCCCCTTTGTAACGCGCAACCCTAGTGCAACTTCTTCATCTCACGCGTGAGGCACTAAAAAAAAGAACCAAATATGAGGGAGGTAACCACTCGGATTTATAGCAATATGTGGGCCCTCATGGTGTGTTTATTATTATTTATCCGTCCAAAATTATATATTCATTTTCAAATTTCACAAAGTTTAAAAAAAGTAAAACTTTTACAATGTTAAACAATAAAAGCTCATTTTTAACCGCTTAAAAGGATTTTGATTGGTTGTTATTGAAAGTGGACATTAACTTTGGGACAATAAAAATACTAAAGTGAACTTATATTTTGAGACAATCAAAAATTTCAAATGAACTAAATACTCCTTCATACCGGAAACGCTCTCTACAAAACCTTGAATCTCGATATTTTCATGAAGGTCGAATTGTTGACTCTTCTATTCTAAATGAAGACTACATTTTTCCCATGTTCAATGTCACTGGACTTGATTGCTTATTAACTATAAATGAGCAAATTTGTCCTCGATTCGTGTTAAATTTTTTTTTATCAAATCCATCTCGTGCGTAACTAAGATCATATACTATCACAGTTGTTCTACATAGAAAATCAACAGATATTTATGTCTCTTCAACAATTTTCTCAAATTCTTAGAATTCCCAACTATGGTCAATGTTCCCTCTTCAATCATCGAGAGGAATATGAGTCCTTAATGCTCTTTCATACCTTCACCCAAAGACATAACAAAATTTGTTCGTATTCCACGACAAGTTCATGGTCGCCTACTTGAAAATGAAAACGCCAAATTCGCAACTTCCATAATCTGTAGCTCAATCCCGACAAAATTTTGTTTAGTGAAATCCGTCCGAATCTGCGAAAGTGGGCAGGAATACTTCGTGACAATGTTTTCAGTCTTAAGGATAAATGTCGACAACTTCCAGCATGTTGTGCTCACATGCTATATTGTTTAATCACTGAACAGCCCTGCAATCTTGCCTATTTTTTTTTGCCAAACAAATCGTACACCTTCATTGAGATAAAGATAAGTTAATACCTTATGGTATGTTTCTAACTCTTCATATCGTCATGTAATGATGTCTTGCACCCATCTTCGAGGCCCACGTTACTCACTAGTCAATCCAGTAATGGACCCCTTGAATCATATCACCATTTCAACGTTCCTTACTCCTAAGTCATCATCGAACTCTCATACCTTCAATGATTCGTTAATCGGAGTAATGAAGAGTTAACAACTAACAGTGAAGATGAATGAGTGATTTGATCTACGGTACATAGGATAATAATATTAATGTATAATGATTACGACTATCCATGGCCTCTGCATTTAGACAAAGATTTTATGATAGGATTAGTGGATTTTATGGTATGTGCTTATAACTATGCTAGGAGTTTGAATTATCTTATTTGGTTATTTTTATATGTTGTTTGCATGATATTATTTGCTTTTGAGAGCACTAATTGCGTAAGAACACACTTATAAAAATTAGGATAATGGATTTTGGACTATCCCAAATTGCACAGCAGTTCTGTCCAAATCTTCAAGTTTGGCGGATCCGCAGATCCACAAGATGTGGATCCGCCGGTAGGAAATACGAATCCGCCATAGGACAAAACACTTTACCAGATAACCACACGTCCGGATCCGCGGATCAACAGTTTATAGATCCCCCCTATAAAATACGGATCCGCCACTTTTTCATATTTTAGTTCTTCTATTTTAACTTTTAGCACTTTCCCACTACTTTTATAAAACCTTCTTAGATAACTTTAGGATAAAACCTTAAACCCACATAGCTCAAATAACTTAGGTTAATTCATTAAACCATTTTTATTTTATATAGAAACCCTTTCTTCCTAAGTTACTTGCACATTTGCAAGATCTAATTCATCTTCAACCTTTCTCACCAACACCATGACTTACTCTTCCAAGTCTTCATCCACCATTGCCAAGAAAAGACAAACCGCTAGGATAAGAGTAGGAAAACCTAAAATTATCAACCTTGAAAGCTCTTTAAGTGACAATCTTAGCGCATCAACACCATCTCCACCTCATTTACAAAACTCACCTAGTCCACCAAATGCATCATCCAAGAGCACCTCTTCAAGAACCATCTCTAACTCAAATTTTTACTCACCAAATGAAACTTCATCCTTAACCTCACCTTCACCAATCAACATTGGTGCACTCAAGACACCTTCCACCAACAATTTGCCAAATTTGGAGCACTACCAACACATTACTCAACCTCCAAATCCATATCTTGATACCAAAGATGATGTTCTACCAAGACCGTCACACTCTCCACCACAACCATCTCCATCACTTATAACATTCTACCTACCTTCAAAAACACCCAAGACTTCCCACCTGGATTTTCCGAGTGGTTGAACCCACCAACTCTTGAACCTTCACATCCACCATCACCAAGAGGTCCATTTGACCTCTCACCTTATGAGTACAAAAGATAACTACATGAATATCATTGCATGTGTTGTCACCACAACCATGAGCACATCGCCATGTTTAGGGAGAGAGTCAACGTGATGTTTTCTTACATCCAACACCACTTCCAAGCTCCACCCGCACCACCAATGAACCCACCAAACTAAGTGTCGGCTTATCGTCAAGCAATATTATTACCTATGAACATTTTTTTTTCTTTTTTAGTTTATTTGTAATATTTTAGGACCTATTGGCCTAAGTGTCAAATTTTACCTTGTTTACTTATAATGAAATGAGCTTACTTAGTTTGTGTGTTCTTATGTCTTGTTGTGATCTCATTTATTGCTTGACATTTTTGTGGTTGTTTATGGTTGTTTAATTATCATGGTTGTGATGTCGTGGTTATTATCATACTAGTGCTTGTACGATAACTTTGTTTTTTAGCGCAACTCCATATGTCGATTCCTTGGTGCCCCAAACAAAGGGGAGTATAACCGAGGGGGAGCATTTGCATAGCTTGTAAGCTTCCGCCACGTTACTCTACACTTTTTGTTTCAGCAAAAAGGGGGAGAAATAAGTAAACTCAGAACTTAAAAACTTGCATATTTAAGTTTTTACCAAATATGAGTTTATATTTTGCCATCATAAAAAATGGAGAGATTGTTAATACAAATATTGCGTAAAAACGTTATTTATATTTTTCTGTCTCTTAAGGTTTTGATAATGACAAATATAAATTTATACGACGTAGTAAACAAGTTATTAATTGTAAGTTTACATTCCAATGTATATCACTTCAGATATTGTTGTTCCCTTTAACTTGGTTAGAATTAACCACAAAGTTAATCTATCTAAGCTCTATGGCTTAGCAATGTTGATTGAAAAGCAGTTTAACAAGTTAAAACGTAAAGTATAATAGACAAGAGTTTTTCAACGTTTATATTCTTATTAAAAGTTAATCAAAGAATATATTACCCAAGTGTTTGCGGAACAACACTTGGGATTGAATGAAAATGTGTGGTGTACTCATCACTAAGCTTAGGTACAACTATGCTAACCAACTGAGCTAACTAAGGGACTTAGTTGTATTTGGAGAACTAAAAGGCTTGTGAGTGTCTATGCATTTAGTGCACAAGCTTAACCCTTTTACTCCAACTTATGATTGCTATTTATACAAGTATGAAATACAACCATTTTCCTAAAAGACAAGATTGACATAAACTTCAGATGACAAAATACCTTACGTATTTTGTCTATGTTACAAGTTATTTCTAGTAAGGAACATGATTGCTTTCCTAGTGTCAGTGTTGACACACTCTTGGTCTTTTATCCATTCAGGGTAAGTTTACCTTTGCAGATAAGGACACACTCATATCCTTCAAACTTATCCTGCTATATCCCGCATTTACTTCAGTCTTTAAGTCTTCAGGCTTTAAGTCTTCAGTCTTCATAGTTGGTGAGGAGTTTGGGGATTCAGTGAGCTATTGTCATTACTCACTGAATCCATCATCTTCGTCTATGGCTCAGGTATCATTCACTGAGTCCCGCCTCACTGAATGAAAAACCTTTTTCTTAGGCTTGTCGTGAGCTTCTTGAAGATGACTTACTGAACAACTGTTCATTCAGTGTGCGTATGTTTAAAGTCATTAAACACTTAGGTTATTTCATCTTCAAATCCTTGTTTCAGGAAGTTTGGGAATTCACTGACCCAACAGTCTCCCCCTATTTTTGATATAAACATAGTCTAAGTGTTTCTAAGTTCAGTGTGAGTGAGCAAAGGTCTTTTCTCACACTGAAGATTCTACGAAGCAACTAAAAGACATTGTATAACATAAAACATCATTGTTCATTAAGAAATATATTACATGATCCTAAGTTACAATGTGAAAATTTAAAGATAGTGGTTGTGCAGCATATGTTCTAATCCAACTGGTATCCAAGGACTTCAAGCTTTGGTTTCTTGTGTTTCAGCTTCTCATGATCAGGGTGTTGACTAATCTTGATCCTTAGTTCATGACTGAACCTTTTGTTCTCTGGAATTTGAATTTGAGTGGCCATCACCAGGTAGCCAACCATTGCTTCAATTCCTACTTTGTCTATGTCACTCCACCTTTGAAAGGCAGGCTCCCCAAATTCATCATTGAAGAATAGACCTCTCTCAGGTTGTTCTATGGCTAGATGGTTCAAGAATCTGACTCCTTCTGGGAGGGCTCTGTTGCAGTCTAAGCCATGAATCTTGACCTCTGATTCATGCTCCATGGTTTATAATGGGTTTAATTTGATTTTGATATAATGATTGATTCATGGGTTTTTAATGCGTTTAATTTTATTTTGTTTGATGATTCTGATAATGGACGAAAAGATACACGACAATCAAGTTGAGGTTATTGTTATCATTAAAGTCATCAAGTTGTTATAAAAAAAATCTTTTTGTTTATTTTTATCTTTTCAGGTAGAGAATACGTTAGTTTATTCTTGGTAGGATAATCAGGATATTTTGATTTATCCGGTATAAAAAAATAATACTTTGTGTTATCCGCAATAAGAGATACTTTGGGTTATCCTGTATAAAAAAAAGATATTTTGGGTTATCCCATATGAAAAAAAATGTTACTTTTGGTTTCTCCAGATTTATCGGTTGGTGACTTTGTCATGTCTTCATCAAATAACTAGTTATTGCTTTAATGTTTTATTTTGTTTTCTGCTCTGGTCCGAACTTTTGTGATTTTGCCGCTCGAACTGCGGAGGATTATTAGGTGATAGATTAGTTGGCCTAAGCCTGTCTTGTGAGTTAGGTCCATTAGATTTTTTTATATCTTGTACTTATCAATAGTGGCGAAATAATATATATTAATTCACGTGTTTTTAATGTTCTACCAAGTAAAAGGTCTACTAATCGAAAGCCGTAGAAGCTTTTAAGTGCTACTTCAATAAGCTAATTGTTTGAATCTTATTTTCTCTTCTTAAAACCCTTTAACCTAGAAGAATTGCTTTAAAGAAAAGCTTATTTAAAAACATGTATGTGATGAACATGATAAACAACTACTTTACGCATCAAGATCCTAAGCATTTCAAGTGAACATATGTTCTTTTTTCTACTTTATTACTTGTACATCCATCTTATATACCTTTACGACATACAGATCAAAAGTATTAGCATGATCACCTTCATCTTAATTATTTTAATGAGTAATGCTAGATTTACGCAATTAAAAAAAAAAAACTCACATACATGTCAAATAATATGGGTAGTGAAAAAAAATGGCCATTTAACACGATCGATTGGTCTGTTCATAAAGCATATATGCATGCGAAACCCCCCTTTTTTTTTTTTTTCTTTTTAATGTATGTATATGTAGCATTTATCTATTTTAATTTCACACAAAGTAATGATGTTTTATCAATAAGAATTGATTTACATAATTTTAATTTTTGCTAGCACACTCTAATATACAAGCAATTAAATATATTGATTTAATTTCAAAAATATCCAATTTAAACATCAAAATATTATATACACTCAAAATTTTGAATTGTCTAATGCATAAATTAGATACGTTCGATGACCAAAGTCACCTCCGCGTTAGTTTTTCTCTACAGTTCATTAAACACGACAAAATTATCACAGTCGTGACCGAGTTTTTATTTTTTTATATATTTTTTAATTCTAATATTTTAAATAACAAATTTAAAATTCATTAAAAATAAAAACATTACAATTCTAATTAAAACTTAAACTAATAAAACTCAAGCATTACAATACTAAGGCTGGTTCCAATAAGGCTGAGCGATCGACTAATATGATCGAGTCCTAGTCGATCCCCTTACTGTGGGGGAGTCGATCGAGTGCTAGTATTCACACATTAAGATCGACAATCCTCCCTTCTTTTTGTGAATTTGTTTTGTAAATTGCTACTTAATGAATGGTGGATAATGTTTAATATATAAAAATTAACACTGGTTTAGAAATTGAAAATAATAATAATAATAATAATAATAATAAAATTTTAGTTTGTGTTAAAGGGAAAAAAAAATTAATCATGGTTGCACTTACTGGGGCACCCAATAGCCTAAAAGTCACTGAAGAGAGAAAGCTGACGTGACAGTGAAAATGAAGGGGATTGAAGCCCCTTACTGGGGGCAGCCTAATTAAATACTTAAACTAATAATCTAAGTTGTACCGTGCCTTGATTGTTGCCTTAATATCCATCAGTTCTTGTAGTTGTCGTGGGGGCAAATTTGGGTCGATTGGTGTATTGTAGAAAATTAAGTCTTGCTGCCTGGTTGATTGGGCCATTAATGTCATTTGCTGTTTTTAGAGCTCAATTTTCTCTCTTTTCATCTCCAGCTCTTTTTCCCTCAACTTTATATGTGCATCTTCCATACCCTTATTTTTTCCGGTTTTGACGGCTTGCCTTTGAAAAAGGTTTTGGCTAACGAAGTAACAAATGATTATGGTGTATCACGAGAGGAGGAGGATGATTTCTTCATTGCTTCTTCACGACGTTCTGGTCATGATTCTCTAGTCTGTTCCTCATCATCAGAATCATCCACGTCTTGAAAATTCAAAGGACCTTGTATTGACCCCGAGGTAGTTGTAGAACCCTTTGATTTTTTCCGACTATTCGTTCTGAAAGTATGCATCTCAATATTATTCCAAGCATCATGAGTCCTCAAAATTTTCCAACAATCCTCCATTGTAAAATCATGACTGTAAATCACACAGTATTCTCTAAGAGCTTTTTCTTTGTCGCTGCATCATTCTCACCACTTCCATGATTAGCCTCGATATTATCCATAATACCACAAAAATTTCCAACCCTACTACGAATCCTATTCTTCCATTTGGTCGTGATCGAGTCATACGTTCTTTCTGAACCAATTTCCTTTTGAAAGTACTCTATCACCTCCTCCCAAAGCCTATTCCTGTTGATAGCGTTTCATCTCTCGAAATCTTCCGACACATAAACCCAAGCTACAAAGTGCGATCTTTTCCGCTTTTGTCCAAAGTTAGTTCTTTTTGGTTGGTTCAACCTTTTTGCCTTTGTCCTTTGCCTTTGTAGCACGTCTCGAATGCTTCTTTGGTTTGACGGGTGACGTCTCTTCGACATCGTCATCATCTTCAACATGCATGGAACCGTGACCCGAACCTTGCCCCATCGAAGCATCTTGACTCGGATAGTTTTGAATCGAGTATTGTTGAGTCGGATAGTCTGGCATATAATCCTCCAAATCCATATCAAGATTAGCACTACGAATCGGGGAATACGTTTGATACGGTTGGAAAGACTGCGAGAAATCCATGTTAGGATAATACGACCACCCACTTGGTTCTTGGTGATAGTCCATATTAGGACGTTGCGGTGGGATAAATTGACGATTAATGTAAAATGGGTTTTGACTTTGATTCGGTTGTGGTAATCGTGTTGGATAATCAAAACTGGGAGCACGAAAGCGAAGACCCTTATTTTGTGGTGGTGTTATGCCGGTTAATTCGAAATTTGAATCTGACGAGAAATTCAAATTTAGAGCATTTTGGTGTAGTCGGGATCATCGGTTTTTTTATGCGGGAGTATTTTTTTTGACATGATGAATATGTATGAGAAGTTGTTTGAATTGTGTTTGAAATTATGTGTTTAAAAATGTGTTTGAGGTTGACATTTATAAGATTGTAAGTGATAAAGTGTTTTTTTTTTAATTAGCAACGAATAGTTTTTTGTTTTTTAATTTGTTGTGTTTAAAACACTCGGTCATCAAAACAACCGATTTGTCAAAAAAAAGGACCCTCGACCAATTCTTGTTTTCTCCCCACAATGGGATGACCGATCTTTTAACCGGTCGACCGATCATGTATTTCATCCGGTGTGATTAGCCTTACAATAGAGCGTGCCAATAAAAATTAAAAGTACGCAATTAATTCACCAAACCGATAAGCTCGCACGCTTTAAAAGATAAAAATGATACTATTGCGAAAATATCTAATCAAATCAAAATAAAAAAGTAAAAACACATTACTATTTAATTTCCAGATCCACCAACCCCATACCCAATCTAAAATCAGGACCGTTGATCTAATATCTTGAAACCTATATATACCACCTCATTTCCACACTTTACATCTCGTCAAAAACCCACTTCTCTCTCTCTCTGCTTCTTTTAACATTAAAAGAAACAGTGAGTGTTTCAGATCAGATCTCAAAACCCAAACCTTAAACCATGTCTCTTACTGTAGAGAAAACCACCTCTGGCCGTGAATACAAGGTCAAGGACATGTCCTTGGCTGACTTCGGCCGTCTCGAACTCGAGTTAGCCGAGGTCGAGATGCCCGGGCTTATGTCCTGCAGGACCGAATTCGGCCCTTCTCAGCCTTTTAAGGGAGCCAGAATCACTGGATCCCTTCACATGACCATCCAGACCGGTGTTCTTATTGAAACTTTGACTGCTTTGGGTGCTGAGGTTAGATGGTGCTCTTGCAACATCTTTTCAACCCAAGACCATGCTGCTGCAGCCATTGCTCGTGACTCTGCTGCAGTTTTCGCCTGGAAAGGGGAGACTCTTCAGGAGTACTGGTGGTGTACTGAGCGAGCACTTGACTGGGGTCCAGGTGGTGGTCCTGATTTGATTGTGGATGATGGTGGTGATGCTACGCTTTTGATCCATGAGGGAGTGAAGGCCGAGGAGGAGTTCGCCAAGAGCGGTAAATTGCCTGACCCCACTTCCACTGACAATGCTGAGTTCCAGATTGTGTTGTCCATTATTAAGGAAGGACTTTCGACCGACCCATTGAAGTACCACAAGATGAAGGAAAGACTAGTTGGTGTCTCTGAGGAAACCACCACTGGTGTCAAGAGGTTGTACCAAATGCAAGCCAACGGTACTTTGTTGTTCCCTGCCATCAATGTTAACGATTCCGTCACCAAGAGCAAGGTATATTTGGTGTAAAGTAATTATAGATCTGATCTTATGTGTTTTATTGTTTGATCTACATTGGACTAACTGTTTATTTGATGTTTGGCAGTTTGACAACTTGTATGGATGCCGTCACTCACTCCCTGATGGTTTGATGAGAGCTACTGATGTCATGATCGCCGGAAAGGTTGCAGTCGTCTGTGGTTACGGAGATGTTGGAAAGGGTTGTGCTTCAGCCATGAAGCAAGCTGGTGCTCGTGTCATTGTGACAGAAATTGATCCCATCTGTGCTCTTCAGGCTACCATGGAAGGTCTCCAAGTGCTAACTTTGGAAGATGTCGTATCCGAAGCTGATATCTTTGTTACCACCACCGGTAACAAGGACATCATCATGGTTGATGACATGAGGAAGATGAAGAACAATGCCATCGTCTGCAACATTGGTCACTTTGACAATGAAATCGACATGCTTGGTCTTGAGACTTACCCTGGTGTCAAGAGAATCACCATCAAGCCCCAAACCGACAGGTGGGTGTTCCCCGAGACCAAGAGTGGCGTCATTATCTTGGCTGAGGGTAGGCTCATGAACTTGGGTTGTGCTACTGGTCACCCTAGTTTCGTGATGTCTTGCTCTTTCACTAACCAAGTGATTGCTCAACTTGAGTTGTGGAATGAGAAGGGAACCGGCAAGTACAAGAAAGAGGTGTATGTGTTGCCCAAGCACCTTGACGAGAAGGTGGCTGCACTTCATCTTGGAAAGCTTGGAGCCAAGCTCACTAAGCTCACCAAGGACCAGTCTGACTACCTCAGCATTCCTATTGAAGGTCCTTACAAGCCTGCTGCCTACAGGTACTGATCAAAGAGGATATCTGCTGTTCAGCAAGACTTTGAAGAACCTATGGGATTGCTTTCTTTATAAAATACAAGTTTGATTATGTATCCAGTTTTCTTTTTTATTTTTGTTGGGTTGTTTGTTGGATTAATGGTGTTATGCCATTACTTGAATGAGGATATTAAGAGGAAAAAAAGTGTTTTTACACTAATACTTAGCATTTATCAATAACAATTTGATGATGGTTTTAACTGATGGCGCGAAGTGAAATTGAAATATTTGATATCGTAGTTGGTTCAACAAAGCTAATATAACAATGGTATTATCAACTGATATGTTTCTTACAACTGAACAAAGAATCGAACTATCTTCAAAATAACAATAGACAGTGAATGTATTTTTTGTTGCAATCAAATAAGAATGAATGTTTATTTGCAATGGTACAACAAAGTACAAGTGTGGATCATGTTTGAAAACTAAATTGTCCAAGGTCACCCAAAACCCATGAAGAGGAAAACACAGACCAGTTGAGTTTAGATATAAGTAGTTCACACGTAATCGGTAATAATGTTGGCCTAAATATCAAGACCGACTGATTACAAAACAGTAAAATGATAAGTTATCAACAAACCATCTTACTAAATTAGATTGGCATAGTCTCTACCCTCTAGATGTATATATCAAGTGGCTAAAACCAACGGGCCTCTTGTCTAGCGTTATGGAGGTTTTACCCTCCTAGACAAGGTCGCAAGTTCGAGTCTTGTCTAGGGCGATAGGGGTTTCCTCCCGCGTGCGTAAAGGGAAGGCTGCCATTGCCTTACAGAATTTGGACCAACCTGGTTGTGTGGGCTCATTCAGCGCGCTTTTACAGGCTAGGGGCCATGTAGCCACAATTGCCGTTCAAAAAAGATATCAAGTGGCTAAAACATAATGGTTCTGAAGAAAATGCTACAAACCTGGAAATTCTTTTAACGGTAAATGCTCTAGTGATAAGGTCTCTGGTTTCCTCACAAGAGGTCAAGGGTTCAAACCTCGCTAGGTAACCTTTGGGGGTGGCCAGGGAAGGGTCGGAAACGGTCCAGGATTAACCCGGTAACGCGTACATCTAATTGAAAAAAGGCGCATCCTTCCCGGGTAAACTGAACTGGGAAAACCTCATCCGTGTACCCGTTTATCCGTTTAATTTGATAATTTTACTTAGTAACCCAAGTGAAAAGAAACGCAACTTTCTTGAGAAAATAACATTACATACACCACATAGACTGAACGACTGTATACAAGTTGTAGTAAAGTAATTCAAAAGCAACGTTTATTTTTATTTGCAATGGAACAACAATGTATAACTTGTACCATGTTTGCACCTTAATAACCAAAATGTACAAGCAAGACTATCGAATGCATGGCTTTATACGGTCACGCAACATTCAATCAGGAAAAAAACAGACTAGCTAAGTTAAGTAAGAAAATACCAAATTTTATTATTGAACATGAAGCACAGATGGTTGACATTATTAACACCAGATAATGTATCATCAGTCAAACTTAACCCATATAAAGATTAAGCATTCACAACATCGTCTAATACAAAACAGTATAAATTAGTCTCTAGTCATATATATCAAGTGACTAATCTATTTATCTATGCGATTTTGGAAAATATTTTACAAACCTGGAATTGTTTGAAAGGTTTCAGTTTGGCATCACAGATTGAGATTCTGCAAGTTCCCATTTGGTCCATGGGATGTACTTTGGTCTTCTTTGAAATTAGAGCTTGCCTCCTCAGCATCTGAAGAACCAGGTTTTTCGGTTAAAAACTGCTCCCAAAACACATCGTTCACCGGAGCCCGTACAGTGGCAGCTACTTGATTATTAGAGGGTGGACCACGTGAGGGTTTACCATTCTTTTCCGGAACCCTAAAATCAGCTACCTTATTTTTGCCAATTTCCTCGACTGTACGAGACATTTTATCTGTACTTTGACTTGCGTTAACTTCTGACACACTTGATGCCAAACTAAGATTTAGTAGGCAGGATAGGTTACCCTCAGCTTCTTCACAAGGTCTCGTTTTGTCCACAAAAGAGGAGTCCATGTTAAATGTGAACGACGTGCCAGTATCTGTGAGCTCTAGTTGTTCTGTTGCAAATGGAATCCCAGTAGGTATCATCTGCGGGTCTTTTACATAGCTCTCGGAAAACCTAATTTGTGGACTCCCACCATCCTCGTTGGAACTTTGAGTGCTGTTTGAAACCAAGTTGTTATCTGAGACAGCTGACGATAACTCCAGATTAAGCTTATTCGCAAAATCATGGTGGAAGACATTCCCGAATTCTGGTCTATATACGTTCTGGTTGTCGACAAAACCATCATCTGGAGCCATTTGAGACTTATCGTCTGAAGGCAATCTTCGTTTCTTATTATAAGCAGAAAAATCCATAGATTCAAGCTTTTGAGAAAGGATATCGACAAATCCAGGATTTTGAACCGCCTTTTCCAAAAATGTCAACAAGTTATCCTGCCTCTGCTCCATACTATCGACTCGTTGAGTAAGATCCTCTATCTGAAGCTTTGCCACAGGCTGCTTTTGTTTAAATCTAGATAAACTGTTTTCGAGTGCAGTCTTTTCTAGTGTAAGCTTGTCGATTTCCTCCTCAAAAGCTGCTCTTTCAGAGTCAATAGTAGATCCTTGAGGATTACTGTGACTATGTATAGGTTTTCGCCGATGAATGTTCTTGAGAAGATCTTTTTGATTTTTCACAAAATCTTCATTAGCAAACTCCCATCGCTCAGGATCAATCTTCCTAAAACCCTGCCAAACAAAATAATTCAAACTCATTAATTGAACTAGACCATAACTCCAGTTCTGATTTCTAAAAAGCAAATCATTCTATCTCTTCAACAATAAAACATCATTATCCAAAAAATTACTACCAATCTTGAATCAACAACTCATACTATATGAACTAAGAATGAAAGCAGAAACACATCACAACAATGACAACTAAATGATAAATTAACAACAAATCCTACTAATTGAACTAATAGCTAGACCAAAAGTGCATCATATTATTCGATCTATTTAATAAAACAACATCATGATCGTAAAAATGACTAGCGTCAAACTGATAATCAAAGCAGATGCACACTAAACGACTGGATCTAATGATACAAAATCAAGATAGCAACAATGAGTCAAATACGGCGTGAAATTGACAACAAATCCTAGTAGATGAAGTAATGACTAACAATCGAAGCAAAACACATTAAATCCTAACATCTCTTTAGTCTAACAGCACACATTAAATCCTAACATCTCTTTAGTCTAACAGCAATCTTACTGCACTAATAAATGAACTAATAATCATTGCAGAAACAAATAAAAGATTCAATCTTTCCGATATAACAAATCATAATCTCAACATGACACAACAACAAACGATACTAAATGACCATCATTCGTTCTCTTAGAAAACATCATCATGATCGCAAAAATGACTATCAGCAATAAACTGACAACAAATCCAAATAAAGGAACTAATAACCAACCAGAAAATCATTATGTAATCAAGAGAGAGAAAAAAAAAAAAAAAAAAAAAAAAAAACTTCTAAATGTAAAGCATAATTAAAGCAAATCATATCAAGTGATTCTATCTCTTCAATAGATGAACATCATGATCACAAAAATGACTATCAATGAATATAATGCAAGCAAAAACACGTCAAATAATTCCATCTCTTAAATTACAACATGATTATCTCATCAATACTTCGGCAAGCAGCAGAAACACGTCAAATAATTCCATCTCTTAAATTACAACATCATTATCTCTATACTTCGGCAGCATATCCAATTAAACGAGCTAATAATCAACGCAGAAACATATCAAACCTGCCAATATCTTCAATAAAACAACATCGCGATCGCAATAATGACTATTAAGTCTATCAGTCAACTAGTAATTTAAGCAGAAACACATCAATTGATCCAATATCTTCAATAAAGCATCGACATAATCCCAAAAATGATTATAAATAATAAATGGGCAACAAAGCAGACTAAATGAACTACTGTTAAGTAAACCAGAAACACATCAAAAGGATTTGATCTCTTCATATAACTGCAACATGATCAAACTGTATTCAACGGACTATCAACAAGAAATCCTACTAGATGTTCTAGTAACCAGAGCAAAAACACATCAAATTCTTCAACTTCTGCAATTAGAAACTCGATCTATTTAAGTAAACAACATCATGATCGCAATAATGACTACATTAACTAATAATTGTAGCCAAATCACATCAATTCATTCGATCTATAAACAGCATCATGACCACAACGATAAATTGACAACAAGTCCTAATTAACTAACTAAATAAACCATCATGAACACACTAATAAATGACCTAATAATCAAAACAAAAACACATAAACTCATGCAATCACGATTCACGAACTAAAATAAGTATCATAGAAAATTCAACAACAAATCAAGCTAAACAAACCAATAATCAAACAATCAACAACAGCACAATTATCATTATGATCGCAACAATGACTATCAATGCACCGTAAATCCATAATCAAATCAAAACATATTAATCAACAAGTCCTGCTAAATGAACTGACAATCAAACCATAAAAAAACACATCAAATCCGTCAATCTCTTCAGTATAATATCATGATCGCACAAGTGTTTGGCAATGTAGCTGTCTTTGTGATTTTAAAATGTAAAATGACGTAAAAAGCTAAACAATAACGCTAAGCAGCATTTGAAAAGTAGCGTCTTAATAAAAATAAAATGCTAAACGAAAACACTATTAAAAGCTCTTTGTCAAACATACCAAATAAGCAAACAATTGAATCACAAATTCGATCTATGAAAGTAAACAACGTAACGCTCGCAACAAATCAACTCATTTGATCTATTAATGGTCATGATGATGACTTACATAAGTATTAAGCTGTCGAATAAAACTCGAAAAGTTATTATGCTTAAAATAAGTAGGCAACAACAAACGCGCAAACTCAGGTGGATTCCAAACAACAAAACTATTACGAGTTGAACTCCACGAAACTATTTCATCTGTAATTGAATCATCAACCATATCGTAAGTTTTTAACAGAAACGGCGCAGGTCCTCCTCCTCCCCCGGTGGTCGTTGATTTCGCCGGAGCTCCGTCCATTGAATTGGAGTTATTAGTTAGTTATGGTGGTTGTGTGTGTGAGGGTTTGGAAGGAAAAAAATAACAGATTCATTTTGGTGGGGTGGTTTTTTGTTGACCGTTGACTTTCTTTGGTTGTTTTTTTGACCGGTAGTAATACAAGTATACAACTCGACAATTGACCGGACCATTCGTTACTTCACCACCAAAAATATAACCCACAAGATTTAATTAAATAAAAACTTACGCGCACTAACCAAATGCAACCATTTGGTCGTCTGGAAAATCGAATCAAGCAAAGTGGCTATAAATATAACCTGACTTGTCCAATATAAGGCGCTATAAATAAGGCTAAAATATAATTTTATATTTAACTTCATTAGATACTTACACGCATAGATTATAACCTAAACAAATTAGTTATGGTGCTCAAAAAGTGGTGCTTGAGTACCAAATATTTATGAGGCTTTAATGTCTTTAACCAAATTCAACAACCAACGAAATTTATCATTTAATGTTTGGTGCACAAAATGCATCCACAACGCATCAAAGCATACGTGACAACATCTCATTCGTTTAGAAATTAAATATGGTGCTCTAAGATGATCCATCGTCTCTTTTTGAATTTGTTTTTTGTTCATTTAATGTTTGGTGTGAGCGCACCAAAAGGACAAAACCGAAAATATGATTGAAAAATACAGCCTTTTATGAAACTACATTAGTAATTACAATTGTATATGAAACTCACGTCCTAACATCTTTATAAAACTTATTGTGTTATACCAAGTTATCAACGAGCCGCACATTGCTGCGAGTGTTTAAGCAATATGAAAAATCAACTAATTCAACTAAAAATTGTATTTAACAACATACCATCCAAAGTCACAATACTTTGTGAATTGATATATAAGGTAGATGCTTCTGCGAGAGTACAATGTCAAGTAGAATAATTGTAAAACTCATTAAAATTAAGGGTTTTTTTTATAAACCAGCTATATGTTTAAGGGTTATTATATGAATAACATTTGTCTTCATTTCGCACGTTGCGACGAGTGTTTACGAGATAAAATTCTTACTTTGAGTCGATTCTAATTTATCTTACCACTAAGTTCCCTTACAAAATTCAACATACTTACCACTATGCTAAAGATTACCTTTCATGCCATATGAAATTGTTGGGACAACATTGATTAGATCTCCTTTATGTTTTAACGATGACAAATAAACTTTCTCAACAAATAAAATCACAACCGTTAGCCAAAAACCATGATCCATAACTGGATCTGGCGCGCTGCCAGCGCGCCAACCTCGGGGTACTTTTTGTTTCGATCTTTGAAAGTCGGCTTTCCCCTCACCCGAAAAATGTGGATCTTTCATAAAAGGTATGTATATGATAATAGAGTCATTAGGAACACTCGAAGCGGGTTTTAGACTTAGAGGGACTCAAAATCACAACCTCACGTTTTCGATAAAACGCCAACTCAAGTATTTTATTAAACGCCTCTAGCCAAGGCTTTTCTAAACCTAGGAGACTCATATATTTCACGTAACATCAAGTGAAAGTATTCATATGACCATAATCCATATTTACGTCTTCTTTAATCACGTAACGAGTTTACTCCCTTATTGGTCAAACAAAGTCAAAGGTATCTTTGCGTAAACGCATCTTTTCCCGTTTTAGGATATGTTTTACTATAATGCAAAGCACTTAGCTTGTTTGCAACATATTGTGAATACTTGACTTCGGGTTACTTGAACTTATGATTATCCTTTGATTTTCATCTCCAAAACATATCTCATAACCCATCATTGTCTAATCCTTTCTTTTTTAATGACAATAAGATTGAACCTTAATTAATCCTATGATTAACACCTTCACCAAATAAACCTTTAAAGCATTTCAAATCCTATCAAATCTTATCCCCAACATTCTCTTATTATTCTCTTACACCTTAGTAAGAGCTATGAGAAGTGAAAAATACAAGAGATGAAGAAGGGTAAAAAAGAGTGAAGCAATTAAATAATCAAAATGATTGTTACTTTGGATAAAGCATGGTATGAGAAGGTCAGGAATCAAAATAATGTTCACCTAAAAAAAAGAAACTGGTCTAGAGAATGGTGAGTTAAAGATGCAGAAAAAGAAAAAGGTTCGCGACTTCTTCTGGTGACGGTCCTTTATATAGGATGACGGTCCTAGATAAATATGGAACTGTCCCTTGTTTCCGGGAACGCCACTAGTGGGCGCCGGACTTTACCCGGTTTATTGAAATAATCAAAGGATTGATTATTTGATAGTCATATTGCCGTTAAGAAAGAAAAGAATTGGGCAATAATAATTAAGGAAGTGTTTAGGGATTTGATAAAGAATGTTTATAGGAATGTTGGGATTGTGTGGAAAGGTGTGAATAATCATTTATTTGGTAAGAAGTGAATTTACAAATGATTAGAGAATGTTTAGAAAGAAGATAGGTGTAAAATTTGGAAGAGAGCGATATGATGATTGAGGAAATGTGTGCATGAAGACTTTGGGAGATTTAAGATCAATTTTTGCGACTATCAAGACCTTTTAGATTGTGACACTAGAGTCCTAAAGAGAAAATATATATATTCTAGTGTGAGAAGATATATGCCTAGATGCATAAGACTCCTGGGTTCAAGCATTTAAGCATGCATCAACACAATAATCAAAAAAATAATGTCTAATGCTATATGACATCAAAGAGGTTATCATGATATGCATTCCTAATCTGTTATATATCAAATCGACATAGTGTGGGTGCACAAATAACACATAAGTCATGTCAAGAGATGCATATGAAACATGATTACTTTAAATGCAAATATTAAGTATAATATTGTTAATACAAATAAGCCGTAAAAACGTTTATTTATATTTTACGATCTTCTAATGTTTTGTCGATAACAAAAGTAAGATCATTTTAAGGAAACAAATAAAATACGTAAATAGTTTGAACTAATAGTTTTCTAACACACTTACGCTTTCACATAAAACACTAAAACAAGTAAGTGATTTTATGATTTAGATACATATGTATAAACAACTAGTGTTTACATATTGGATTAAACATATACTTAAACTAAGTATACTAAAATGGGTAAAAACTAAGTGTATGCTAAATTGGGTAAATACAAGTATATACTAAATGGGTAAATACTAGCAAATGGTTTTGACCCATGGTTTTATATATACCACTTAACCAAGTTCATTGTATCCTTAAGATACATTGTATCTAGAAAGAAAACCATGGATCAACCCATAACCCATGACCCATAACCAAAAATACCCATGGGCAAGAGAGGCGGACCACGGATCCCTAGCTTTGTGCTAGCGGATCCCTTGTGGTAGGATCCGTGGGATCCGGGAAGCAGAGGATTTTCCTCTATAAATAGTGAGCCATTTCTTCATTATATCTCACCCTCTCTAACATACTTCTCCCCTGAGTTAAATCTCACTAACCTTAGATCCAAGAGATCTATGTTTGTAGTTTTGTCTTTGTGTGATCTTTTAGGTTTCTCTTAAAGGCAAGATCACCACCTTTGAAGTCGAGCAAACTCAAGTCCATGAGTTGCCATGCTTCCTCATTGTAAGATATTAGTTTTCACATACACATCATAACACAATCATACATAGGCGTATAGGAGATGAGTTTTAGAGAGAGAAAGTTAGAGGTTTAGGGAACTTTAGTGAGAGAAAGAAAAATCTTATTATGAGCTCCAACTCTCTACCTTGGAAGGTCTGAGTATTTATAGTCTTACAATAAAACGCCACACAACGGGGTGTGGATCGGGCATACAGATGGGTAAAGACCCGTCCGTCCTCCACGGTGTTACTTAACTAAATACTAATTAACTTAAAATAACTATGACTACGAGCTTTCTAACGATTACATATACTTGAGGTGGTGACTCTTTAATACACGGAATTTCTAATTTCTAACAATCTCCCCAAGGAGGTCACCTCAAACATATACTAGAATTACATTGAATACAAACAGATATGTCATTAACAATTGTTCTTGCATTCTTGATGTAGTACTTTGCTCAAGCTCGTAGTCATTGATTCTTCTCATTGCATGTTTGGTTACTCTAGGTGGAGGTCTTTTACGGATCCACGTGATAATAAATTTGAGCCGACTTTTGAGATCATCACTACTAAAAATCTCGAGACATTCATTGTGGTGTTGGTTCTATGTGATGTTGTGACATTCGGACCGACATGCTCACATTCGGATCATGATATCTTCTCATCGAGTAGCGGAAGCTTTCGTTGATTCATGATATTGGCGGCGTGGCGAAGCATGGAGTGAAAATATCGAGTCATTGATGCCTTATCATGATTTCTTGAGATGAATGTATTGCGTGAGCATGCGGCTATGGATTGACCGCTTCATTCGATCGGTACAAAGCGTCGGGTGTACCGCATACAACGATTAGCAATAAAGTGCATGAAAGTGTCTTTGATCACTTCGTTGAATTGAGGTACACGCCCACGGTTCCCGTTGATCGATACAATCTTCGCTGTGATCGGTATAATTCGAAGAATTTCCTTGACAGGTTTCGCGGTTGCTCAATTGTTCTCAAACCGAATGTCTCAAAGAAGACAACACGGAGTGAGTGAACCGGTAATTTAAGTCCACCGATTGATGAAAAGAGATTTGAAGAACAATCGTGTATTGCTCAATAGAAATTGTTTTTGCAATACAACGAAGGTTTTAATGAAAATCAATTATCAATCATAAAACACCTTTGATTTGAAATATTCGAACACGGTCAATGTGCTAAAGAAAAGAGTTTTAAGCACAATGACCGGTTTTCAAAGGTATCAGTAAATTCATAACTTTGAACGAGATTGATTCAAGAGATTGAATCGCCCATTGTTTTCTGTTCGGTTGTCACATGGTTGATCTATATAATATATCTCACATGCCACCTACCGGAGCTTGTTTGATGTTGGCTCGAAGGCTTTCCATCTTCATTGTGAATATGTATACACGTCACTCGGATGTTCGGCAATACCACAAGGATAATGCGAGGACTCAAGATATAATCTCTTTCACATTGTGTGAAACAGAGAGTCTTCATTGAAAGTGTCCTAAATGAGATTTATTGATGATCTCGTGGCTCTAGACTCAATTTTGTGCATATTTGGTTCTGTGCGGAGACTAGGGAGAGGTCTCCTTCTTCAATATCAACAATCTCTAGAGAAAGTTGATAGATAATTTCGGTTCCCGTGAGAATGAAACAAGTCCTTTTAAGAGGAACTTGAGTGGTTTGGAAAGTTGAGGTGCGATGCGTCCTTTGGGTCCATGACGTCTTGTCTTTAATACCGATGATACCATCGAGCATATGAATTGAACCGGTTTACGCCCTAAGGTTGAATAAATGGAGGCTATTTGTTTTCACCCTTTTCTCATTCAATTTTTTAATTCTTCAACCCTTGATGCTTACCGAGACTTCATTGCAAGAACCTTGTTGGGTTTGTTCCGATGCTTGCTCGCCTCGATCCGCACTCTTCCCATATCTCACTTTTCTCCTTTTATCATCATACCTAAGGACTTCTACACTAACTAGTGGATTGTCCTGGGTAGATCCCTCGGATTACAGCGGATCATGGGAACCAATACCTAACCTTATCATCCTTATATCACCGTACATAAAGTAAAGTTGGTCGGTCTATTTGGTATTGTTCATCCGCCATTGGAACCAATTGAAAACCATTTGAAAATCAATCCAGATACTTGTGATACATTATCAAAACATTTTGTACTGAATTGTTTTGATATTTTTAGAATAAGTGCTCCCCTCAACATGTGCATCAAATGTTTGAAATCGTTTTGCACACGGAGGCAAGAGGAAGAAATTACTTCTTTGATTACCATTTTCTAAAAGATATCACCATCACTTCCTTGATCAAATCAAGTAGATAAAGCATTTCGGGAAGGATGAGGTTTCCATAAATTTGCTCCCCTCAATATGTGCCTCGAGGTTTGAAAAGAGTTTTGCACATACTAGAGGAACACTGCACATGAGATAAATGATCACGTTTCAAATCATAGGTTTAAGATAGATGCTCCCCTCAACATGTGCATTGAAAATTTGAAATCGTTTGTCACATGTGGGAAGGACAGCATGTACATCCTTAGAAAACCATTTACCGAATTGTCAGTTTAAATCCAATTTAAATCACACATTCTCCCCCGATCACAATTATCAAATTGAGATTTGTGATCTCTTATAGATTTAAATTGATTTTGAAAGCTTTTAAGGAGAATTGTGACTTGATTAAGAAGGCGTTTTAACTGATAAGGATCGGATTTTAAGACTTTAAACTCCATTGATAAAACATGCATGTACATCTTTTGAAAACAATTTAATGCCAAATAACTTTTTAATTTAATTGAAATCATTCTCCCCTCAATCAATGACATAGGTTGTTGATTGAGAGATAGAGATTTTGACAAATAAGTCTGATGATTATTAAAAATAGAGACCGAGTTATTTTTCAAAGCGATTAGTTTTCAGCAGATAAATGTTTATAGAATCGAGCATTGAATTTATGGAAAAACATGATAAAGTATGGCTCTGTTCTTTCTTTGAAAGCAGTTCTTGCTGAAATGATGATAAGCCATCGTTTCTCTTTCTTTCAATTTTTATTTATTTTTTTTTTATTTTTTTTTATTTTTTTTTTAACATTCGAACAACATCTAAAGTCCCGTGTCATCTTTGAATGACAGCACAAAGACCGTAGATATTATCGAACCGAGAAAAACATGACAAAATGACAATATTTTTGAGGGTATTTCGAATTTTTTTTCAAATTTTTATGGATTTTGAAAGTTTTATATTTTTCTATTTGATTTTTGAGGGTTTTATAATTTTGTATTTTGATTTTCGAATAGATATATACAAGAGATAGATGAAGATAGACCTTTACTCCTCGTCTTCCTCACGAAGACGTTTGAGTGTTTCGGTTGAAGGCTTTTCAAGCCAAGGCGTGGAAGAATAAACTCAAAACGTTCTCTTGGAAGAGCTTTGGTGAAGATGTCGCTAAGCGATATTCGGACCTCACAAAATAGAGTTCCACCACACCTTTTCCACTTGTTCCCCGATGAAATGATGTCGAATGTCGATGTGCTTTGCTCTTTAGTGTTGTACGTTGTTGCATGAGAGAGCAATAGCACTTTATTATCACGAGACAGAGGAATTTTGTTGAATTCAAAGCCATAGTCGGATAATTGAGATCTCATCCATAAGATTTGAGCACAACAGATGACATGGCTATGTATTCACCTCTGTAGAGAAATAGAAGTACTCATTTGCTTCTTTGAAGACCGACTCACAAGCTTATCACCCAAAAGCGAGCACCTCGGATGTACTTGACGAGTATCTTGACACCTGCATGATCGGCATCGCATAGGTCGTTAGCGACATACCGGTGTCCTTGGTACCAAAGACCCATATTGATGGTTCCTTGGAGATACCGAAGACCCGTTTAATCGCTTCAAGGTGCTTTTTAGTAGGCTTAGCACGGTATCTAGCACACATGCAAACAATGAACAAGATGTCGGTCTACTAGCGTTGAGGTACATCGGGGATCCAATCATACTACGATATTTCATTTGGTCAATCATGATCCACGAGTGGTCCTCATCTAGTTTGGTTCGATCAATCATGGGGGTGTCAACAGGTCACTTGAATCAAATCCAAATTTCTTTAAGATCTGTTGCATATTTAGATTGATTTATGAAAATGCCTCCGGGACTTTGTGAAATTTGTAATCCCAAGAAAATGACATTTGTCCCATCATTGACATTTGAAATTTTGAACTCATTTCATTAGAAAACGATCACATTCCATTGGGTCAGCAGAGGCAAAATAATATCATCAACATAAATTTGAACATGAATTAAATGTTTGCACGACTTCCGGTGAACAATGTAGGATCAATCGCTCCTTTGCTAAATCCGGTAGATAGAAGAAACTTTGACGATGTATCATACCATGCCCTTGGAGCTTGCTTTAAACCGTAAAGAGCCTTCTTCAAACGATAAACTTGAGTAGGATGCTCTTGATTCACAAATCCTTGAGGTTGGTGGCGTGAGCGACTTCTTTAAGATCTCCGTTCAAAAATGCCGTCTTCACATCCATCGATAGACTACCATGTTCTTACTAGCAAGATTAGCGAAAGATTACGATTGCCTCGATTCGAGCAACTGGAGCAAAAGATTCTTCAAAGTCAATACCCTCCTCTTGACGGTATCCTTTAGCAACTAATCGAGCCTTGTTCTTCAACACATCACCATGCTCATCAAGTTTCACTTTGAAGATCCATTTAAGAGCAATAATCATAGCACGATCTGGAGCGGTACTAACTCCCATACATCAAGTCGATCAAACTCATGAATTTCATCTTGCATGGCATTGAACCGCCTATCTTCATTCATGGCGGTTTTAACATCTTTTGGTTCGATCTTAGATAGTACGGAGTTGAAGAAGCACCATAAGGCATCGGTTGCAAGTTGTTTCCGTGTTGATACAGGACGAGAGGATTTCCAATGATGTTGTCAGTGGATGATCGTGAGTCCATTTTCTAAGGTGTTCATGTGGCGGTTGTTGAGGGACCGAGGTAGCAGAGTCGATGTCTCCGAAGAAGATGGTTCGATGATGATTCGAGGAGCAAATATGTTTTCAAATGGAGCATCTTGAGAGTAGCAAAGGGATTAACTTCATCATTGATGCGAAGCAGTTCCATGATGTACATTTTAAGAATGATGATTTGTTGATGAGATGGAAGGATCGAGAGTAGGCGCTTCTTGACTTAAAGATATTGAGACCGAGGATTGACTTCATTCACGTGAATATGAGCGACCTCTGTTGTAGGGATCAACACCTCATTAGTACTTGGATCATAAATTTCATCAAACATAGGATCAAACAATTTCTTTAAATCATCTTGGATGGAGGTACATATGGAGTTTCTTGAGAGGAGTTTGGAACAAGGGATGAACCAATGGGACTGTTTTGAAGTGCGGGTCTGAATGGAGTGTCCAGAGCCATTTGACCGTCGACTCATCAAACGTAACGTGAATTGTTTCCATGATATTTCGGGTTCTTTTGTTGTAGATTCGGTATCCTTTTTGTTTGGTGCATATCCTACAAATACTCCAATGTCGACTTTAGCCCTAAGTTTGCCTAAGTCTTGACCCTCATTAGTTGGATAACACAATGCACCAAACACACGAAGGAAAGAGATTAGGTTTTTGTTGTGGACAAGTTCATATGGAGTTTTCCATGAACAATGTGAATCGTGGAACGATTTTGTGTGTAGCATGCAGTGGCAATTGCTTGACCAGGAGAAACATTGGAACCTTTGAGTAAATCGGCATTGTTCTAGCGGCTTCAACAAGAGTTCGATTTCGTCTTTCAACTACACCGTTCGTTGAGGAGTTCGTGGAACACTTCTTTGATGGTGATTCCAACGCTTTCATAGAATTCACTAAGTTGTTTGTTGACAAACTCGGCCCATTGTCTGTTATGATAATTCGACGGTTTTGTTAAGTCGAACTCGCAATTGTTTGATGAGTTTGATGATGATATCGGGAGTTTCATCCTTTGTCTTTAAGAACTTGACCCGGTGAATCTAGGTAATCATCAACCACAACTAACACATATTTCTTCCCAAAGATATTCTCGCACCCTCATTGGTCCACATAAATCCATATGAATCATATGAAGAACTTCGTGATGAGTTAGTAGGTTTGGGTTTATGGGCATACTTCTTGCTTTTTCCCAATTGACATCTTGAACAAAGATGATCCTTTTCGTACTTGAGTCTAGGTAAACCTACAACTAAGTCCTTTCGGTGAGATCATTGATGGTGCCGAAGTTCAAGTGATTGAGGCAGCGATGCCATAACCATGACTTTGTTTTAGAAGCTTTTGACAAAGAAGCAAATTGGAGAAGACTTCATCATATCTTCGATGGAGATGGTGTATAGATTTGAACCACGTGAACCTCTTAAAAGTTCCTTACCATCAAGTTCTCTAACGAAGCGGTATGTTTTCAAGGCTACTTCTAGATCCGAATCGCATAATTGACCAACAGAGAACAAGTTGTGACCAAGACCTTCTACATAGTAAACTCGGAGATAACACTTTGCCAACAACATAGTCTCCATAACCCATATAGCACCGAAATGATCATTCCCAAATCTAACGATCCCGATGAATTTGCTCACGAAGTTCATGAGCCGTGACCGGTCGCATGATCATATGCTTGGAAGCGGCTGAGTCCGGTACCACGAGCGATTTGAACGATCTGCAGTTGAACACAGACAAGAATGGATAAGCGGATAATTGGGATCCCATGCAAGAATGGGTTCCATTTGGTTAGTAACAATGGTTGGAACACCCACATCGAAATATAATCATTCATATCGAAAATGAGGCAATGGAATCATTGTGAATAGATGCGATACTAGTATCAGATTAGCCTACATTCACAGTGTGCTCACTTCTTAAGGGAGTAGTTATACCAAGAGGCATCCATTTTCTAGTGGGCATTATCGATTAGTCTTATGACCAACGTGTATCCAATAATAGCCTATTTTACTGAATGTTCTTCATGTGGGTTTCCATTGTTTTCTAACTTTCTATCGTTTTTGCCTTTTAGCCTTCTTAGCATGAATTTTAGCATTAACGATATTAACTGTGTGGAAAACTAGAAGGGGGGGTTGAATAGTTTTACCAATTAAAACTTCCTTTTAAACTATTTAGATTTACTTATGTCAATCTATTTGGTTGTGTGTGTTGGATGTTGATAAACAAGCATATAAAGATATGTAATGAAAAGATAAGAGTAAGAAGCACAAAACCACAACGCGAGTATTTATAGTGGTTCGCTACAAGGACACCTTCCTTGCCTACTCCACTCCCGAGTCACCTACTCGAGTTTGTAATCACTACACCAATCTCCTTATGGCGGAGAAGCCTTCACAACGTCGCATAACCTTTTTCCGGTACAAAGCTAAATACCGAGTTCTTTCACACCAAGGCGAACCACACCTAACACAACGTCACCTACCCTTTATACGGTGCTAGGCTAACCACCGAGTTCTTTCACACCTTAGGTGAACTACACCTTCACAACGTCGCCTACCCTTTATTAGGTACTAGGCTAAGCACCTAGTTCCATTGCAATGGAGGAACTAGTACCACACTACACCAACGACTAATCCCAAAGGAGATCTACTCCTTTACAACATCATCAAGGACATCAATATCCTTGGATCTAATGCTAGTCTATCTAGTACATCGAAACACACCATATCGAATGTACATCTAAGGCACCTTTCACTAATGCCTTTGATTAGATCTATAAGACACCTTTCACTAATGTCTTTGATTAGATCTACAAGACACCTTTCACTAATGTCTTGTGTCTTCACTTCTAAGCACCTTTCACTAATGCTTCTTGTCTTGACTTCTAAGCACCTACCACAAGTGCTTATCTTATAGACGATAGATACCCTTCACTAATATCTTCGTCTTGACACTGAGACATCTTTCACTAATGTCTTTAACACACGCTTCTTTGAAGAAAGAAAGGGATCATCAACAAGAGGACTTCAATAGCCTTGATGATGAGGAAGCTTGGCAACTCATGGACTTGAGCTTGCTCGACTTCAAAGGTGGTGATCTTCCTTTAAGAAGAACCTACAAGATCACACAAAACAAAACTACAAACATAGATCTCTTGGATCTATGGTTAGTGAGATTTAACTCGGGGAGAAAGTATGTTGGAGAGGGTGAGAATTAATGAAGAAATGGCTCACTATTTATAGAGGAAAAACCTCATTGTTTACCGGATCCCACGGATCCCTTCCACTTGGGATCCGGCTAGCACAAAGCTAGGGATCCGTGGTCCGCTCCTCTTTGCCCATGGGTATTTTGGGTTATGGGTCATGGGTCATGGGTTATGGGTTGATCCATGGTTTTCAATCTAGATACAATGTACCTTAAGAATACATTGAACTTGTGTAAGTGGTATATATAAAACCATGGGTTATGGGTCAAAAACCATTTGCTAGTTTTTATCTATTTAGTATATACTTGCTTTTACCCATTTTAGTATATACTTGTTTTTACCCATTTTAGTGTACTTAATATAAGTATGTATTAACCCAATATGTAAACACTAGTTGTTGTACATGTGTATCTAAAATATAAAATCACTTAATCTTGTTATAGTGTATTATATGAAAACGTAAGTGTGTTATAAAACTATTAGTTCAAACCATTTACGTATTTTATTTGTTTCGTTAATATGATTTTACTTTTGTTATCGACAAAACATTAGAAGATCATAAAATATAAATAAACGTTTTACGGCTTATTTGTATTAACAATCTCCCTTTTGTTGATGACAAAACATAAAATTATTTTAAGGAAAAGCTAAAATTGTAGCGTTTGAATTTGTAGTTTTACTTTCTTCTCCCCTTTTGTCGAAACAAAAGTGTTTGAAGAAAAGCAACACATTGTTTTTTTTAAAGAAAACATGTGAAAGAGAAAAAAAAAAAAAAAAAAAGCGAAGAGTAAGTAGCGGAATAGATTTCGTCTTACTCCCTTGACGAGTCCATCCCTATGTAGGCGTCAAGAAAGTAATTCTAATCTAGATCATTTGCAACTAGGTTTGCTTCCTCTAGATGATTGCAACTTTGCAATGGGAAGTTATGAAAAGTAAATCTAGTATTGCAAGTAATTTGCAATGTATTGCTTTGACATAAAGCTCCCCCTAGCTTTAGGATGTCAAGGTCTTCATGTGTGAATTGAAATACTACAAAACAAAGGTTAGAAAACAAGTATAATTCACAATTCCTGCAAATGTGATAAAGAAAAACATTCTGACTTCACGGATCCCACGGTTCCCTTCTAGTAGGGATCCGCTCAGGCATCTTGAGGATCCGTCGGTCGATGACTAAAATCGACAAAGGTGATATAACAAGTAATGTTATCACACAAATGAGATATGAATACAAAGTAATCATATGCTCAACGAAATAACAAGTAGCATGTAATTCCATTTAATAAAACAAGAGTTATGATATACATGACTCAAAAATAAGAAAATAGACAATACATAACTAGGAATTTCTTAGACCAACTAACGCTTGAAGCTTAGACACCACTATAATCCTCTAGCTCAAGTTATGTTTAGGTTTAATCTCGTCGAAACGTTCGAGGAGATGATAGAACATGAAACGTTGGTCTTCTCGTACTTCATGTATCAAACTTTCAACATGTTGACAATGATAGCAATCTTTGTCATGGCTAGGTAGTGGTGGTGGATGAAATGAAGTGGCTATATTCAAAGGATCAATTGAAGTGGGTTGAGGGCCTCGAATGATGGAGGATTGGTGGAGGTCCATTTAGGAATGGTTCGATCAAGAATGATGATGGTGGTAAAGATGTGTCAACTTCCATAAGGTCGGGTGGTTGACTTTGGTGATTTCTTATAATCCAAATAGGATTATATGATGGAAACGGCGAAAAGGAAGCGAAGCAAGTGTTGACTCAACACCTTGATTTTGAATCATTGTTCCTCTAATGAGGAGAATGTTGTCGTGGAGCGGATGAGGCGGCCTAGGTGGTAAGTCCTCTAAATTGTAGAGGTGAGGTGATGATTGTGGGGATGTAAAGAGATAGCTCTAGGAACCAATGGAGATGGTTTAGTGGAGATGATATTGTTTGGCCTAGGAGGTATGGTGGTGTTTGGCATAGGTAATTTTGTGGGTACTAACCTTCTAGGAATTGGTTTGATTGGTTTGACGGAGATGATTCGGTTGAAGAGATTTCGTGTACAACACGAGCCCTTTGATGGGTGGTTCTTTGGTGGATAGGTTGTTACTTGGGGTTTTCTCATGATGAGATGATTTGAAGAGATTGCAAAGGCTGAAAGTTAGGATGTGAGTGATGACTATGGAGATCCTAACAAGGTGGTTTATAAACCAAGAGATTTGAAAAGTGCATTTAAGCCTTAAGCCACTAAGGTTCATTGGAATGTGATGATTAGCATGCACAAGATTCAACTCTGAGGTTGTCTTTGTTCTAGGAACTCATTTAAGATGAGATGGAGTGTTTGAGTTAGGAAGATGAGTTGAAATGATTGTTTTACCAAGATTTGTCATAGACTGTCATCCGGATCCCACGGTTCCCTTCTCAGAGGGATCCGTCTAGGCTAGTTCTAGGGATCCGGCGTTCAGCAGTTTATGAAAGAGTGGAAATGATGTTTCTAAGATCCTAGACCTATATCACCTTGAGTGTTTCAGTTCTCCCAAGTGTTTTAAATGAAGGGGTGCTTAAGTGTTTGAAGGCAATGAGTGGTGTAGCTAATGATTGTTATTTATGGAAGGATTTGGAACTAAAAAAATACCAATGGATGGCCAAGGATGACATTAAAGATGTCAATTGAAGTTGAATAAAACTAAATGATCCTAGAGATCAGGTTGTGTCTTAGGATTGTGTTTTGGAAAATATCCTAATGGTTTTGAGATGGGAAAAACTAGGATTTGATCAACTTTGATCAATTTTGAGGTGAGGTTGATTAATGATCAATAATGTCATAATCGAAGGATTTCTAACCTAGTTGTGAGGAATCAAGTAAAAAATGAAGTGTGAGTTTTGAGAGCGGAAGAGTGATGGATTTGAAATGATAGATCTAACAAAGCCTTAGAATGTGATCTATGTGAGTTGGAAAGAGTAGGAAAGGTCAACCTATCTTGATAAAGTCTTGATCAATCTTAAGACACTATGTTTAGCTTAGTGTGAGGTGTTCTAAGTGATGTGTTTGACATATAATGCTTGCAATTGCATTTTCTGTTTTGCCGGATCCCACGGTTCCCTAGATGTAGGGATCCGTTTAGTACAACATTTGGGATCCGTCTATCTGCTAGACAGAACCTTTACTAAAGGTATGCAATGATCATGATAGTGCATTATATTCCAAGTTTTGTTTAAAGGAGTTCTAAAACTAGGATATCAAATGTAAGATGTTTTATTTCATGAAAGAGATAGGATTAAATTGATAACTAAGGAGTAGAATAGATCCTATTTGACTATTCTAGGTTCCTTGAGTATCTTCACTAGGAGGATCATTATGTGATTGATGGGTATTGGTGGAATCATGAATGAAGAACGTCTTCATGAGAGATATGTTTAGCGGTTCCATCATCTTGTTCACAAGAAATCATATAACGGACTTTGAAATTGAGGATGGAAGTGCATAACATTGTGATAGAGGCGTGTCAAGAACATTCCATAGGAATGAGTTTATTCTTGGAGCCTTGAAGATTTGCACCGCCTTGCGAAGAAGTAGGCGAGATTGTATGGTTGTTGTGTTAGCAAACATTACAACATGTGAGCACAACAAGCGGGAAGAATATCTTGATTTCCCTAAGACTCCAAACATTTTCATGTAGAATAAGAGCGTGAGCTTATACTCTTCTCGGATATCCGTGTATGGATAATGTTTGGATTGGAGTAATATGGTCGAGGTTTGCATATCATGCGTGTTAATTCTTCCGAGAGGGTATGTGTGAACAATATGGGCTATTTTCTTCACGAAAATTGAAGAGAGTCAAGAGACCAATCTTGGTGAAGGCACATTGTCCATGGTTTGGAATTCGGAGGATGTGAGCAAAATGCCCAAGGCTTAAAGTGAATTTTTGGTTTTGATATAAAACCAAAGAGATAAAAGCGATCCTCGTTACGAGCGAGTTCCACTTGACGGAAGAATTCCATTATGAACCTTGGACATATCTTCTCGTTAATTTCAAGAAGACATTCTAGTCCTATGGCTCGGAAGGAGGTATTGATACCTTCTTGAATTGTAGAAGGTGTCTGTCGTCCTTCATGGAAGTGACGGTTTCGAGATTATTGAACCCACGGACATGATTGCGGTGTGTTGGGCTCAAGGAAATGTTAGGGTGTAGACGCTAGTGAGTGAAAAATCAAACTCGTATTCATGCGTCATAGTTGAACCTATAGAAGTGATGGGTTAATAAGGGAAGGCGTTTATGGTCAACCTATAATAATCTAACGTTTTACTAGATATTCTATTAACAATTAGTATTTAGCTAACCCATGGTTTTGAAGCTCTAGTGGATTATTATTTTGGAAGATAGTGATTTTAATCTTGCATGAAAACTGTTTTCAGTGGGGACGGATCCCACGGTTCCTTTTCAAAGGGATCCGCTAGTGTAACTTCAGGATCCGTGGATCAGTAGTAATGAGAACCGGTTTTAATAAAAACATAGGTTTTACGGTTATTGTACCGTGAAGTATGTTTTATCCTACATTTTCTTTTAGCATGCATACATGACATCTAATGTATCACGAAAGAATATAACACATATAGATCAAAAGAAATGAAACACACATAATAACACAAACATCCTAGATAAAATAGATAATTAATAATATTGCATTTCAATGCTAAGGATGATACAAAGGATTGGGTAAATGACCCAACTATAGATTAACAACACAAAGTAAATGTCTGCGTATGTGAACTTCATCATAGGGAACACAAGTGCGATGAGTGTTAGGGCGATGAGCATGAGTGCGATGTAAACCATGTTGATGACGGATCTTCTTGGTTTAGGAAGAGATGGAATGAAGAAGAAGATGAAGTTTTTTGAATGAGAGGAAATTTTTGAAATTGGAAAATTTGAAAAGTTGAGGGTTGAAAAAGTGTGCGTCGAGTGGGTTTATTAATATGGAAGGAGGAATTTTTGAAATTCGTGTTTTTTGTTTTATTAGAAGAAATAAGGCATAAGCTCTATATACTATGACTATAGACGAGAAAAATAACACGTATGTGAAAAACAAGCTTCCTATCGAAGCTACATGTAAAACATGTGTAAACACAAAAATCTACTCAAATAAAAGCCTAGCAAATAACACTTATATACTAAACAAGTATCATTTAGATATAAGTAGAAAGTCATACCTCGAATGCACTTAGGAATGTCTTTTACAAATGACAAATGTCACTTAGACGATTCCTGCTCTTTTGCGTCTAAGATACCTTCTTAAGGAAGGTATTCTTGTTACCAAGCAACTCCTAAAGCTTGGTGAGTATGAGCTTTGACTAATCAATATCACAAGGAAGATTAGTGCAATTAAAAATATATATATAAAAAAATGTTGTTATCAACTCAACATCCAAACATATAGTTTTGAAAACATGGTGTTTGTTTTATGAAAACCTTCTTTGTAGTTTTCAATTAACTATGGATCGTATCAAGTTTTTAAAGTACAATATACTTCAAGAAACTTGGTAACGAAGCTCGATGCCAATTGTGGAAAACTAGAAGGGGGTTGAATAGTTTTACCAATTAAACCTTCCTTTTAAACTATTTAGATTGACTTATGTCAATCTATTTGGTTGTGTGTGTTGGATGTTGATAAACAAGCATATAAAGATATGTAATGAAAAGATAAGAGTAAGAAGCACAAAACCACAACGCGAGTATTTGTAGTGGTTCGCTACAAGGACACCTTCCTTGCCCTACTCCACTCCCGAGTCACCTACTCGAGAGTTTGTAATCACTACACCAATCTCCTTATGGCGGAGAAGCCTTCACAACGTCGCTTAAACTTTTTCGGTACAAAGCTAAATACCGAGTTCTTTCACACCAAGCGAACCACACCTAACACAACGTCGCCTACCCTTTATACGGTGCTAGGCTAACCACCGAGTTCTTTCACACCTTAGGTGAACTACACCTTCACAACGTCGCCTACCCTTTATTAGGTACTAGGCTAAGCACCTAGTTCCATTGCAATGGAGGAACTAGTACCACACTACACCAACGACTAATCCCAAAGGAGATCTACTCCTTTACAACATCATCAAGGACATCAATATCCTTGGATCTAATGCTAGTCTATCTAGTACATCGAAACACACCATATCGAATGTACATCTAAGGCACCTTTCACTAATGCCTTTGATTAGATCTATAAGACACCTTTCACTAATGTCTTTGATTAGATCTACAAGACACCTTTCACTAATGTCTTGTGTCTTCACTTCTAAGCACCTTTCACTAATGCTTCTTGTCTTGACTTCTAAGCACCTACCACAAGTGCTTATCTTATAGACGATAGATACCCTTCACTAATATATTCGTCTTGACACTTGAGACATCTTTCACTAATGTCTTTAACACTACGCTTCTTTGAAGAAAGAAAGGATCATCAACAAGAGGACTTCAATAGCCTTGATGATGAGGAAGCTTGGCAACTCATGGACTTGAGCTTGCTCGACTTCAAAGGTGGTGATCTTCCCTTTAAGAGGAACCTACAAGATCACACAAAAACAAAACTACAAACATAGATCTCTTGGATCTATGGTTAGTGAATTTAACTCGAGGGAGAAAGTATGTTGGAGAGGGTGAGAATTAATGAAGAAATGGCTCACTATTTATAGAGGAAAAACCTCATTTACCGGATCCCACGGATCCTTCCACTTGGGATCCGCTAGCACAAAGCTAGGGATCCGTGGTCCGCTCCTCTTTGCCCATGGGTATTTTGGGTTATGGGTCATGGGTCATGGGTTATGGGTTGATCCATGGTTTTCAATCTAGATACAATGTACCTTAAGAATACATTGAACTTGTGTAAGTGGTATATATAAAACCATGGGTTATGGGTCAAAAACCATTTGCTAGTTTTATCTATTTAGTATATACTTGCTTTTACCCATTTTAGTATATACTTGTTTTACCCATTTTAGTGTACTTAATATAAGTATGTATTAACCCAATATATAAACACTAGTTGTTGTACATGTGTATCTAAAATATAAAATCACTTAATCTTGTTATAGTGTATTATATGAAAACGTAAGTGTGTTATAAAACTATTAGTTCAAACCATTTACGTATTTTATTTGTTTCGTTAATATGATTTTACTTTTGTTATCGACAAAACATTAGAAGATCGTAAAATATAAATAAACGTTTTTACGGCTTATTTGTATTAACAAACTGGACAATTAACATCATTAGGCAGAACATTAACACCACATTCATGATTTGAAACAGAATTCAAGCAGACATCAATACAAGGTTTGCAAATAGTATCGAATTGAATTAATTACGATGCGCCTATGGCTAATACTAGAATCAACACGATTCGCTTTATTCGGTTCAAACTTAAAGTTCCTAGATTGTTCTTCTACTCTTTTCCGATTGCACATTCTTAGCTTGCGAGGTCCTATCATTCCTTGTATTGTCATGAGACTTTGACTGCTCCCTTTAATGTCACCGATTACTCTCTGTAGAGGAATGGGAACATTAGTTGGTTTAACTACTATTTGCATCACTGTTTAGATGTCTTGGGATCTCGAACTACATGCAGTGCACACTAAGGTTCACTTTCTTAAAACTAGAAGTCTTGGGATTTGTACTCCTAGAAGGCACGCTTGAGTTCTCTTTCTTAGCTTTGTGGATCCGGAATCGAACTACTTAAAGGCACACTAAGGTTCACATTCAAAACATTAGGCATCGAATGAATATCATACTTGGCATTAGGCATCGAGCATGGAATCAAAGGATTAACTCTCTCACCTAATGACTTTGGGCATATTGTGATCAAGCATTCTAGGATTTCTTGAGATCGTTTGGCATATAAGCATGCATGTCCAATTGCATTATCATGAGGTTTCTCTAACTTATCCTCTTCAACAATCTCACGCAGACATTCTAGGCAATCCTTAAGGGATGAGAAGTATGTTTGAACATCAAGTATGTTGTTCCTGAGATGAGGAGGGACATATTTCACAGACAAAGCATATTTATTACAAGAGTGAACCTTTGATACACCATTCTCCCCATTGGTCATAGGCATTTTCCTTTTACGACTCTTGATTCTCAATTTCCTTTTGTAATGAAGCTATTTGTTTGTTATTTTTGTTCTGAGTGACCTTTATTGATTCAAATAGCTCATTGAAATGACTTTAACCTTTTCATTTTCTTCTAGAAAACTTTCGTTTTCCTTTTGTAAGGCATTTACTAAGTTTTGAAGATGAAACGTTTGAGAATTCGAGAATCTAAAGGAGGAGGCATTTGGGAGCTGTCATATTGTTCGTTTGACCCTTTAATTGAGAGATTTGGGCTTTCAACTTTCGATCGTGTTGCAATGAGCTTGAATCATTCATCACGTTTGTTAATTTGAAAAGCGCATCAAACTACGGAGCATATGAGGATGTCTTGATATTGGAAGTTTTGACATTTTCTTTAAGATGTTGATATTTTAGTTGTAAATTAAAATGCTCAACTTCTAGATTAGAAAGATGTTTAACCAAATTGTCGTGATCATCCGGTTCATTTTCTCGTTTAGTTTAGAATTAGTTTTTCAAGCTCAATGACACGATCATGGGAGACTTTCGAGGCAACAGATAGTTCATGAAATTGGGAAGCATTAATAGAGCAATTTGAAGCGTTGAAAACATATCTTGAGCAATACATTCAAGTAATAAGAGTCTCATTTAATGTATGCAAGTTCTTCTTCTCAATCTCATTATATTTTAGTGCACGCTCATAGTCACTAACTTCAACTATCATTGCATCAAATTCCTTTTCCATTCCCTTAATATCGGTTTCTATCCCCTTTTAAGACTCTCAAAGTGATCTTTTAGAAGTTTAAAGAAAGGCATGACCTCGGTTAAATAACATTCTTTCATTTGCTCAAAACCCTTTCTCCTTGATTATACCAGTGGGTGTGATCCTTTTCTTGCAAGTTTTCTCAAAATCAACAAATAGTTGAAATATAACATATTGGCTAATTAAGGTCTTGCTTTTAGTGGTAATTGTTCTAGGAACAAGATGCATTGGTGTATTAGGAGGATACACGATCGCTCTAGGCATTTTCCAAAGGGAGGGTTTGTTTCAACAATATTTTCACTTTATGCTTATCTAAATCCATTTTCCGAGAAAACTTGTTCGGAGTCAACAATGTACGAGGCTTAAACTTGTTCAAGGAAATCCGGTTTTCCTTATTGTAGTCATGGGGAGTGATAATTATTTTTTCTCTTTGCATTTAGGATCATTTAGTTTCTTATTCATCTTCTCCTAGTGATTCCATCTAATTTCTTATCATCCTCGGTGCACTCAACGCAACTAGGTTTTTGTCTAGGTTTAAGAATCTCATTGCCATCATAGATCACACTTTGAGTCGCTTTTGCTATCTTTCCGAACTCGGGGTTAGGTTTATCTATAATGGGAACACTATGCTTATCGCTTAGAACTCTATGCTTAGTGATCATGCGAGCGATCGAATGGTGTTTCCTTGTATGTACAACTTGTTTTCAAGTTTGTTTTCAAAGTTTTGATTAGAAAAATCTCTCAAGAGTTTTGATTCCTTTGCATTAAATTCTTGCTTAAGCATTTTCACATTTTCTTGAAGTTCTTGTTTTTGCTTAGCAGTTTTAGAAAGCTTTTCTTGCAAGGAATTTAATTATTGTTTTAATACTTCTTCTCTAAAATTACTTTTTCTAATGATTATACGCACTTGGTCATCCATTTCCGCTCACGAGTGGTCAACTCAAATTTTGCACGTTGTTCATAAATAGCAACACGTTCTTTATAGGCATTTAGTTCGAAATTACGGAATCATCGAGGCACATGCGGTGTATTCATCAAAACATAGTCATTGTTGATGCGAAGATGCATCACTTGGTACAACTTCACTTTCACTTTGTTTCTCATATTGATCATATGGGACAATATTGATATTACCCATATTTTCAACATTTGATTCAAAACTTTCGAGTTGATTGTACTTTGTCATGCATCTATTGCACATCGCATCATCGTATAGTTTTAATACCTCGAGATGAGTTTGTCTTTGGATGAGCCAGCTTGTGGTGAAGAAGAGACCTTGGGAGAGACCATTGGAGAAATGCTAGCCATAAAAATTGTGTGTGCAGATGGGTCCATCATTCACATCAGTCGTATGCATCATAATCGGCGACTTGAAAGGCATTATGATGATTGTGACCTATCTCACGAATATCTTGCTCATCCACATCTCGCATCATAGGTCTTGGCATTGCCTCAACTAGAAACAACAATTCCTCTTCATCCAAAGCGGCACCATTATCACGAGCTTGTACAAGCGACATCTTATCTCAAGTAATCGGCGATTCAGTGGGCGCTTTGGAGATGTGCGGTTCCTTGCAATGTGTCCTCACCACCACGGTTATAACATTTGATCGGCTTAGCTTGACCTTGATTACCATTCCTTCCTCGATTCGATTACCAACATAACCTCTACCAGCTCCACCTCTTCCTTGATCAAGCGCCTTTCTTGAACCGGCGCCCATAATTTTCCCATCTCCGATCAAAGCATGGTTGTGAAGATTGAGGCGGTTCGGATCTCATGCGGTGTGAAGTTTGTTGGTGTGGTAAAGTGTCTGTTCTCTTTAACCATGAGTGTCGGTTGATTGATGAAATGTTCCATGACATCATTTGCATCGAGTTGCTTGAACCTTGGATCGAAATGGGTTTGTGATTATCATCTTCCGTGGGTACAACTTGAGGAGCATTGGTGGTAATCCCATCATTTGTGAAAAAGCAGTTGACTCATTTGCGAGCTTGTTACTCCCGACCTTTGAATTGATCAAGAATCCTCTTTTCAAACATGGCATGTCTCTCATTACGAAGGAGGAAGGCATAGAGTTGCTCATAGTTTGTATTCTTTAAACCTTTAGTGAGCTTCAGAGGTGACAAACTTGTGCCATTCGGGATTCATGTTTACAAATTTAGAGTTTAATGAATGTTAGGCATGGTCATTCGATGTTCCTCATATCATTCACCAACTTATGAAATCTCACATAGTACTCATAGACACTCTCATCCGGTTTCATCTTGAAGTGTTCAAATTCGTCATAGAGTTGTGATTCTCTGTCTTCCATAGTTAATTGAGAACACGAGAGAAGCATCTTGACATTATCCCATACCGCCTTTGCTTCGGTGATGTGATTGATCGACTTGTAGATGTCTTTAGGAAGACCTTGAAGAACAATGTTAGAAGCCACGATATCGCATCAAATCTCTTTTCTCCTTATCATCAAGCTCATCATACATTTTAGGTCCGTCCATTCCGTAAATAGGAGTTCCATCTTCATTAGTATCAAGTATATCTCTAGTAGTTTCAACTCGGTAGGGTCCTTCATCGATTGATTTGAGAATGTTAACCCCATTTTCTTTACCAAGGCGGTACAATCGATTCGTTGAGCCCAAGAATCGTAGTCGATTCTGTCAAGCATGGGTGGACGAGTATCTGAACCATTGCTTGGACATCCTCGACAACAGATGGAGATGATGGTGGAAGCGTTGGTAGACATGTTAACAGATTATACGGGATTTTATAACTCTATGATTAAACCGGAAATAGATTCTTTCACGGATTTTACTAAATCAAGAGAAAACCGTAAAAATCACCCAAGTCGCTAGAAGATAATGCACCAAGTCGCTAACACCTAATTCGCTATACCACCAAGTCGCTAAAGTCCCAAGTCGCTAAACAAATGCAAGTCGCTAAGTAGTAACTCGCTAAGCCTCAAGTCGCTAGCAAAATTTTGGCGAGAATTAGCCAGACAAGCCGCTAAAGATTCAAGTCGCTAAAGAGCAACTCGCTCTGCACCAAGTCGCTAACACTGTCGCTACCCGTAGTGGAGAGTCCACTACTTGTCTTTGTTAGTCACTAGGCCTAAGTCGCTAGCTCCAAAAGCGTAACTCGCTACAAAATTGCAAAGCAAGTCGCTACTAAGAAACAACTCCGTAGGTCAAGTCGCTAGCATGAAAACAACATAAACATCACTTTTCAATCCAAAACAACCCAACCAAGATGATTCAAGCTTACCAAATGAAAACCTAAACACTTGTGATGATTCTAAACATAAAAGTACTAACAAAATCCAAGCTTTAACACAAGAAATCAACCAAATGATGCACAAACCACTAAACTTTTACAAACTCAAAAACCACCTAAAAACCACTAGAAATCCAAAGATGTGCAAGATATGATCTAACCATGGCTCTTGATACCAATTGTAAGATATTAGTTTTCACATACACATCATAACACAATCATACATAGGCGTATAGGAGATGAGTTTTAGAGAGAGAAAGTTAGAGGTTTAGGGAACTTTAGTGAGAGAAAGAAAAATCTTATTATGAGCTCCAACTCTCTACCTTGGAAGGTAGAGAGTATTTATAGTCTTACAATAAACGCCACACAACGGCTGTGGATCGGGCATACGGTGGGTAAAGACCCGTCCGTCCTCCACGGTGTTACTTAACTAAATACTAATTAACTTAAAATAACTATGACTACGAGCTTTCTAACGATTACATATACTTGAGGTGACCGACTCTTTAATACCTGGAATTTCTAATTCCTAACACTCATCATCAAGGCTATTGAAGTCCTCTTGTTGATGATCTCTTTCTTTCTTCAAAGAAGTATAGTGTTGATGACATTAGTGAAAGATGTCTCAAGCGTCAAGACGAAGATATTAGTGAAGGGTATCTATCGTCTATAGGATAAGCACTTGTGGTAGGTGCTTAGAAGTCAAGACAAGAAGTATTAGTGAAAGGTGCTTAGAAGTAAAGACACAAGACATTAGTGAAAGATGTCTTGTAGATCTAGTCAAAGGCATTAGTGAAAGGTGCCTTAGATGTACATTCGATATGGTGTGTTTCAATGTACTAGATAGACTAGCATTAGATCCAAGGATATTGATGTCCTTGATGATGTTGTAAAGGAGTAGATCTCCTTTGGGATTAGTCGTTGGTGTAGTGTGGTAGTAGTTCTTCCATTGCAATGGAACTAGGTACTTAGCCTAGTACCTAATAAAGGGTAGGCAACGTTGTGAAGGTGTAGTTCACCTAAGGTGTGAAAGAACTCGGTGGTTAGCCTAGCACCGTATAAAGGGTAGGCGACGTTGTGTTAGGTGTGGTTCGCCTTGGTGTGAAAGAACTTGGTATTTAGCTTTGTACCGGAAAAAGGTTAAGCGGACGTTGTGAAGGCTTCTCGCCATAAGGAGATTGGTGTAGTGTTTACAAACTCTCGAGTAGGTGACTGGGGGTGGAGTAGGCAAGGAAGGTGTCCTTGTAGCCGAACCACTATAAACACTCGCGTTGTGGTTTTGTGCTTCTTACTCTTATCTTTTCATTACATATCTTTATATGCTTGTTTATCAACATCCAACACTCACAACCAAATAGATTGACATAAGTCGATCTAAATAGTTTAAAGGAAGTTTTAATTAGTAAACTATTCAACCCCTTCTAGTTTTCCACAATTGGCATCGAGCTTCGTTACCAAGTTTCTTTAAGTATATTGTACTTTAAAAACTTGATACGATCCATAGTTAATTGAAAACTACAAAGAAGGCTTTTTCATAAAACAAACACTATGTCTTTTAAAATTATATGTTTGGATGTTGATTTGATAACAACATTTTTCTTATTTAATTTTTTTATTTATTGCACTAATCTTCCTTGTCATGTTGATTAGTCAAAGCTCATACCCACCAAGCTTTAGGAGTTGCTTGGTAACAAGAATACCTTCCTTAAGAAGGTATCTTAAACGCAAAGGAGCGGGAATAGTCTAAGTGACATTTGTTGTGTCATTTGTAAAGACATTCCTAAGTGCGCTAAAGGTATGATTTTCTTTTTACTTTGCTTGATAATTAAGTATACCTAGTTAGGTATTTATATGATTATCTTTTGTGCAAATTACATGTTTTACTTGAAGCTTCATTAGGAAGCCTTTTTCTCACATACGTGTTTTATTTCTCGTATAAAGTCATGGTATATAAAACTTATGTTTTGTTTCTTTTAATCCAATAAAACAAAACACGAATTTCAAAAAATTCCTCCTTCCCATAAAACTCCCACCGTCGACCACTTTATCAAAACCTCATTTTCAAATCTTCCAATTTCAAAATTTCCTCTCATTCAAAAACTTCATCTTCCTCCTCATTCCATCTCAATCGAAATCAAGAAGATCCGTCATTAACATGGTTTACATCGCTTTTCGTGCTCATCGCCCTAACACTCATCGCACTTGTGTTTCCTATGATGAAGTTCTCATACGGAGACATTTACTTTGTGTTGTTAATCTATATTGGGGTCATATACCGATCCTTTGTATCATCCTTAGTATTGAAATGCAATATTATTAATCTAGTTTATCTAGGTTACTATTATGTGTTTATCATTCCTTTTGATTTATATGTTTTATATTTTTGTGATACATTAGAGGTCATGTATGCATGCTAAAAGAAAATGTAGGATAAAACATATCTCATGGTATAAAAGCGTAAAACCTTTTATCAAATCGTGTCTATTACTACGGATCCACGGATCCGGAAGATATACTAGCCGGATCCCTTTTGTAAAGGAACCGTGGGATCCGTCCTCTCTGGAAAACAGTTTTCATGCAAGATTAAAACCACTATCTTTCTAAAAGTAATAATCCACTAGAATTTCAAAACCATGAGTTAGTTAAGTGTTAAATACCATTGCTAATAAAATCTAGTAAAACGTTAGATTATTATAGGTTTACCATAAACATCACCTCCTATTAACCCATCACTTCTATAGGTTCAACTATGACGCATGAATCTGAGTTTGATTTTTCACTCACTAGCGTCTACACCCGAACATCTCCTTGAGCCTAACACACCGGCAATCATGTCCGTGGGTTCAATAATCTCGAAACCGTCACTTCCATGAAGGACGTACAGACACCTCTCTACAATTCGAAGAAGGTATCAATACCTCCTTCCGAGCCATAGGACTAGAATGTCTTCTTGAAATCAACGAGAAGATATGTCCAAGGTTCATAATGGAATTCTTTCGTCAAGTCGAACTCGTTCGTAACGAGGATCGCTCTCTATCTCTTTGGTTTTACATCAAAAACCAAAAGTTCACCCTAACCCTTGGGCATTTTGCTCACATTCTCCGGATTCCAAATCATGGACAAAGTGCCTTCACCGAAGATTGGTCTCTTGATTCTCTCTTCAACTTTCGTGAAGAAAATAGTCCATATTGTTCACACATACCCTCTCCGGAAGATTTAAATCGCATAATATGCAAACCTCGACCATATTACTCCAATCCAAACATTATCCATACACGGGATATCCGAGAAGAGTACAAGCCTCTTGCTCTCATTCTACGTGAAAATGTTTGGAGTCTTAGGGGAAATCGAGATATTCTTCCCGCTTGTTGTGCTCACATGTTGTTCTGTTTGCTAACACAACAACCATACAATCTCGCCTACTTCTTCGCAAGGCGAATTGCAAATCTTCAAGGCTCCAAGAATAAACTCATCCCTTATGGAATGTTCTTGACACGCCTCTATCACAATGTTATGCACTTCCATCCTCAATTTCAAAGTCCGTTATGCGTACTTGTGAACAAGATGATGGAACCGCTAAACATATCTCTCATGAAGACTTTCTTCATTCTTGATTCCACCAATACCCATCAATCACATAATGATCCTCTGGTGAAGACACTCAAGGAACCTAGAATAGTCAAATAGGATCAATTCTACTCTACTCATTATTTATCAATGTAATCCTATTTCTTTCATGAAATAAAACATCTTACATTTGATATCCTAGTTTTAGAACTCCTTTAAACAAAACTTAGAATATAATGCATTGTCAAGATCATTGCATACCTTTAGTAAAGGTTACATCTAGCGAGATAGACGGATCCCAAATGTTGTACTAAACGGATCCCTACATCTAGGGAACCGTGGGATCGACAAAGAAAGAAAATGCAATTGCAAGCATTGTATGTCAAACACATCCTTAGAACACCTCACACTAAGCTAAACATAGTGTCTTAAGGTAGATTAAGACTTTATCAAGATAGGTTGATCTTTCCTACTCATTCCAACTCACATAGAACACACTCTAAGATATTCATAGATCTATCACTTTGTTTTAATCTATCACTCTTCCGCTCTCAAAACTCACACTTCATATTTTTACCCTTCACATCTAGGTTAAAAATCTTTCATAACAAAATTGATCATAAATCAATCTCACGTCAAAATTGATCAAAGTTGATCAAATCCTAGTTTTCCCATCTCAAAACCATTAGGATATTTTTCAAAATACAATCCTAAGTCACAACCTCATCTCTAGGATCATTTAGCTTCAATTGACACTCTCCTATTTAGTGTCATCCTTGCTCATTCATTGGTACTCATGAAAGTTCCAAATCCTTCCACAAAAGACAATCATTAGCTACATCACTCACCACATTCAAGTACTTAAGCACCCCTTCATTTAAGACACTTAGGAAGACTGAAACACTCAAGATGTTATAGGTTTTAGATTTTAGAAACATCATTTCCACTCCTTCATAGCTCTTGATAGCGGATCCCTAGGATTAGCCTAGACGGATCCCTCGAGAAAGGAACCGTGGGATCCGGATGACAAGATAGGTCAAATATTGCTAAAACAATCATTTCAACTTATTTTCATAACTCAAACACTCCATCTCATCTTAAATGAGTTCCTAGATCAGTCCAACCTCTGAAGTTGACTCTTGTGCATGTCAATCATCACACTCTAATGAATCCTAGTGGCTTAAAGCTTAAATGCACTTGCCAAATCTCTTAGTTTATAAACCACCTTGTTAGGACCTCCATAGTCATCACTCTCACTCTAACTTTCAGCCCTTGAAATCATTTCATCATGAGAAAAACCTCAAGTAGTAACTTATCCAACAAAGAACCACCCATGAAAAGGGCTCGTGTTATACACGAAATTTCCTCAACCGAATCATCTCCCGTCAAACCAACAAATGAGAGAATCCTTCATCATCCAATCAAACCAATTCCTAAAAGGATAGTACCCACAAAACTACCTATGCCTAACACCACCATACCTCCTATGCCAAACAATATCATCTCCACTAAACCATCACCATTGGTTCCTAGAAATATTTCATTTACTTCACCACTATCATCACCACACCTCTACAATTTAGAGGACTTGCCTCCTAGGCCGTCTCATCCGCTTTCACGACAACATTCTCCTCATTAGGAGGAATAATGGTTCAAAATCAAGGTGTTGAGTCAACACTTGCTCCGGCTTCCTTTTCGCCGTCTCCATCATATAATCCTATATGGATTATGAGAAATCATCAAATTCAACCACCCGATCATATGGAAGTTGACACTTCCTTACCACCACCATCATTCTTGGTGAGGCATTCTCAAATGCACCTCCACCAATCCTCCATCGTTTGAAGCCCATGAAGCCGCTTCACTTGATCCTTCGCATCAAGCCATTTTATTTCCTCCACCACCACTACCTAGCCATGACAAAGATTGCTATCATTTTCAACATGTTGAAAGTTTGATACATGAAGTACGAGAAGACCAACGTTTCATGTTCTATCATCTCCTCGAACGTTTCGACGAGATCAAACCTAAACAAAACTTGAGCTAGAAGATTTTAGTGGTGTCCTAGCATCAAGCGTTAGATAGTCTAGAAATTCCTAGTCATGTATTGTATATCTTCTTATTTTTAGAGTCATGTATATCATAACTCTTGTTTTATTAAATAGGAATTACATGCTACTTGTTATATTTCTGAGAATATGTATTCATGTCTCATTTATGTGATTACATTACTTGTTATATCACCTTTGCTGATTTTAGTCATCAGCCAGATGGATCCCTCAGTATTGCCTTGACGGATCCCTACTAGGAGGGAACCGTGGGATCCGTGAAGTCAGAATTTTTTTTCTCTCTTAAATCACATTTGCAGGAAATTGTGAATTATACTTGTTCTCTAACCCTTGTTTTGCAGTTATTCAATTAACACATAAAGAATTTAACGTCTTAAAGCTAGGGGGAGCTTGGTGTCAAAACGATACGTTGCAAAATTACTTGCAACCTTTGATTTAAATTTCATAACTTCCGTTGCAAATATTGCAATAATCTAGGGGAGCACACCGTCACATTGACGTAATCTTTTGCATAAGTTAGTTGCAAATGAACTAGAATAGAATTAGTTTCTTGGCGCCTTACTTAGGGATGGACTCGTCAAGGGGAGTAATGACGAGATCCTTTCCGTTACTTTCTCAATATTTTTTCTTTCCTTTCACATGTTTTTCTTAAAAGCGATGTGTTGCTTTCTTTCAAACACTTTTGTTTCAACAAAAGGGGAGAAAAAGTAAAACTAAATTCAAACTTTTACAATTTTAGCTTTTCCTTAAAATAATCTTATGTTTTGTCATCAACAAAAGGGAGATTGTTAATACAAATAAGCCGTAAAAGCGTTTATTTATATTTTACGATCTTCTAATGTTTTGTCGATAACAAAAGTAAGATCATTTTAAGGAAACAAATAAAATACGTAAATGGTTTGAACTAATAGTTTTCTAACACACTTACGCTTTCACATAAAACACTAAAACAAGTATAAGTGATTTTATGATTTAGATACATATGTACAAACAACTAGTGTTTACATATTGGGTTAAACATATACTTAAAATAAGTATACTAAAATGGGTAAAAACTAAGTGTATGCTAAATTGGGTAAATACAAGTATATACTAAATGGGTAAATACTACAAATGGTTTTTGACCCATGGTTTTATATATACCACTTAACCAAGTTCATTGTATCCTTAAGATACATTGTATCTAGAAAGAAAACCATGGATCAACCCATAACCCATGACCCATAACCAAAAATACCCATGGGCAAGAGGCGGACCACGGATCCCTAGCTTTGTGCTAGCGGATCCCTTGTGGTAGGGATCCGTGGGATCCGGGAAGCAGAGGATTTTTCCTCTATAAATAGTGAGCCATTTCTTCATTATATCTCACCCCTCTCTAACATACTTCTCCCCTGAGTTAAATCTCACTAACCTTAGATCCAAGAGATCTATGTTTGTAGTTTTGTCTTTGTGTGATCTTTTAGGTTTCTCTTAAAGGCAAGATCACCACCTTTGAAGTCGAGCAAACTCAAGTCCATGAGTTGCCATGCTTCCTCATCATCAAGGCTATTGAAGTCCTCTTGTTGATGATCTCTTTCTTTCTTCAAAGAAGTGTAGTGTTGAAGACATTAGTGAAAGATGTCTCAAGCGTCAAGACGAAGATATTAGTGAAGGGTATCTATCGTCTATAGGATAAGCACTTGTGGTAGGTGCTTAGAAGTCAAGACAAGAAGTATTAGTGAAAGGTGCTTAGAAGTAAAGACACAAGACATTAGTGAAAGATGTCTTGTAGATCTAGTCAAAGGCATTAGTGAAAGGTGCCTTAGATGTACATTCGATATGGTGTGTTTCAATGTACTAGATAGACTAGCATTAGATCCAAGGATATTGATGTCCTTGATGATGTTGTAAAGGAGTAGATCTCCTTTGGGATTAGTCGTTGGTGTAGTGTGGTAGTAGTTCTTCCATTGCAATGGAACTAGGTACTTAGCCTAGTACCTAATAAAGGGTAGGCGACGTTGTGAAGGTGTAGTTCACCTAAGGTGTGAAAGAACTCGGTGGTTAGCCTAGCCTTTGTATAAAGGGTAGGCGACGTTGTGTTAGGTGTGGTTCGCCTTGGTGTGAAAGAACTCGGTATTTAGCTTTGTACCGAGAAAAGGTTAGCGGCGTTGTGAAGGCTTCTCCGCCATAAGGAGATTGGTGTAGTGTTTACAAACTCTCGAGTAGGTGACTCGGGGAGTGGAGTAGGGCAAGGAAGGTGTGCTTGTAACCGAACCACTATAAATACTCGCGTTGTGGTTTTGTGCTTCTTACTCTTATCTTTTCATTACATATCTTTATATGTTTGTTTATCAACATCCAACACTCACAACCAAATAGATTGACATAAGTCGATCTAAATAGTTTAAAAGGAAGTTTTAATTGGTAAAACTATTCAACCCCCTTCTAGTTTTCCACAAATATGTTAACATTTAGCATTTAAGAGCATGTATCATGGATATATATCAAGAGATATAATATTATAATAAAAACAAAACCTTTCTAATAAACATGTATTCAAAAATTAAGCAAATAATCATTGTGTATTTAAGAAAGTATGAAGATATTTAATCATATCTCACAAGAACAAATTGTCATTTTGAAACTTCAAAAAACATATATTTGAGATGCAAGTAATCTAGGTTCGCTAAGGAGAATCCTAATTACTACTTATTCAAAATGCAATCATACTGGGAAAAAAAATTCACCGATGTAAACTATCTTTAGTCAAAGGCAGGAATGAAAAATTTTCAAGTTAGAGAATGGAAATGAGACTATCACTAGTGGTGCTCAATTAAGGCTAAACACGACCATTTTTACAAATTTACTACAAATCCAACTTCTCTCCTAGAAGCAATTCAACCGTTAGGTCAAATTGAATTTCTAGTGCAATAGTTTCTCCACTCATTCTCATGTTAGAAAAAGTCGAATTCCTAGATTTTTCTTTCGAAGTGTACAAAAGCTAATTTTGCTAGCACATATCCTAATATAACTCAACTAACTATATTTTAAAATCCGGTTAATGAAGATGACGTGTCTCACACAAAATCCTAACAAAGACAAGCATAATATTCCAATAATGTGTTTGAGATTTAGAGGTTATTTGGTTTAGATGGTGCATTATATGATCTTATGGATGACATCTTTGTTTGTTGAGTTGTTAGATGTTATTTTAACACGTTTTGTTTTCTAGAGCTAAGAGATGTGCGCATGTGAAAAAGGAAGAATATGCTTAAGTATTTCAAGAATACTCCTTAGTATATCTTGTGAAACAGAGTCCAATTAAGGTTACCTACCTTAATAGATATTGTAAATGTTTGGGTGAAGTCCATAAATACGTAGCTTACTATATCCAAGTTACCAAGGTAGGTAACGTACTCATATTGTTCCATTGCAAGCAAATAACTTTTAAAATACTTGACAAGTATGTAATTTGTTAACCTTAGATTTCTAACCATGGTAAAAAAAAATTGCACCGTTAGTCCTCAATAGATAATGCCAGTTAAAAAATTTGCGTTGTTGGTCCTTAATACATAACTTCAGTTAACTTACCACCACCACCAATCACCACCACTACCCACCGCCACCACCAATCACCACCGCCACCCACTGCCACCACCACTGATGTGCTACGTGTGTACAAGTTTTAAAATTATAAAAGGTGAAATACCAATATTACCAATAACATATACGAGCAAGTATACTTGTCCGTTATAGCAAGATTATGAAGGTAAGTCGGGATCGTTCGCAGGGATTTGAGTGAATCTAAACACAAGTTTGAATTAACGAGTCTATCCAAAACATATAATAAAGCAAATAGATATAATGAAATTCGGATGATTAAAACTACACTTGCTTAAACTAGTTTCATATCATAGATTAATGTGATTGTGTTAACCTCTTAACATGTTGGTTATGATAATTAGTTGGAAGACTAATCTATTGTTCTTACAAGTTAAACCTTCGTCAAGATTTTAGTTCATAAAACAAGCATTACGTTTAACCAATCAATTCAAGATCAATTCAAGTTTCATAAGTCTACATACATAAACTTAAACACAAAACATCCACTTGTTCATCAAATTGCTTAAGAAATGGTCAATACAAAAGGTAACCGATCATAGACAAAGGCTACAATTGATTCTCAACAACTAATCTTACGACCATTTAGATGTTTCCAACCAATCCAATTTGACAATCAAAAGCGTTTCTATTACAACCACACCTTAGTTCCTTTGTATAATCAAGAATAATGGGTAAAACTATCATCCATAGACAAAATGATTATGACTAGTTGAATAACAATAAGTTCTTTCGACCCCAACGATTACTATCAATTAGCCAAACTTGATTAACAAATGTCACTATGAAACTTTAGCACAATTGGATCTTAGAATCAACTTGAAATTGAATTAGAACATGTTAACACAATCACTAACTAATCATATGATAATCAACATCATTTAAGCAAGTGTATAAAGAAACTAGCCACTCATAGCAAACATGAACATAAACTCAGAACTTTGAACATTAGAAAACATGATTAAAAGTCTTACAATGCTTGGAATAAGATTACAAATGGTGTAGTAATGATTCCCAAAGTATTGGGGTAGACTTCTTGGTGATTTGGCCTCCAAATGTGGAACTTCTGGAACTCCAAACTTCCCTGGACTTCTAAGGACGAATTATGAGAGCTTAAAGCTTTGTTTTGATGAGTAGAGAGATTTGTATTTGAGGTGTGTCTCATATGCTCACAATTGGCCTCTATTTATACTAATTCCAAAGCCTAGGGTATTAATTGCTGAACTTGGGCTCCAAGGAGTAAGGAAAGGACTAGAATACACCAAGAGAAAGACCTAGAATCGTTTGGATGCAAAGGGGAAGCTTAGTGATGAAGATTTGGAAACTGCAGCTTCTCCAACCGAATCGGTTATACGACCAACCGATCCGGTTGGTCTTCTACAAAGGTGGCCAACCGATCCGGTTGCGGGTTGCGACCGATCGGTTGGTGATGGTCATAATGTTGTTTCTTGACGTTTTCCAACCGATCCGGTTACGGTTGTAACCGATCCGGCTGGATTTTCTGAGTTACGGAAACTTGATCTTTTCTTCTCTTTATCTTGTAGAACTTGGTTCTTCAATCACTATGGTCTTCAAAGGTCCTTGAGATACTGATTTAGACTTACTGAAACGAGAATCTTCATTTTGCTGAACATTTCTTTATTTTCCTTCCGTTTCCCTGCACTTGGTTATAAACACTAGACAAACATCTTTTGATGCGTTTAAGTACTATAATCACGCAAATATAACCAAATAACAGATATAAAAGTACACATAACGCTACTAAAACATGCACAATCGGCGTTATCAAATTCCCCACACTTAAACTTTGCTTGCCCTCAAGCAAATCTAGGAAAAACATCCACTGGTACAAGATCGTGATTATGAAAAATGTGATGCAAATCAACCAAGTATAAATACGAGAGAGGATTCATCAATTTTTTTTCTTTAGAAAGGTGAAACATCAAGATGTTTGACAATATCCAATGATTTTCTTGCATGATTAACATTTCAAAAACACCTCACGAAAAAGGAACGAAATATAATTCACTCAATCACTCATTTTAGTGGAGTAACAAGATAAATCACGGTCATTGCTCAGTCATGATTAGATTATTACCATAAGCTTGTACAAGAAACAAAACTCCACCGATGTGGCGTGAGCACCAAGTAAAAACATCTAAAGAGGGCTTTTATTCGGGTTATAATGATATGGCTAAGGGTTAATGGTATGGATAAGGCATGGAGATGTTTATGAAATTGGTGTTAAAATAAAAATGAAATCAAGTCTAATACCCGTGTTGCTAGCTACCAAACATTCCACGAACCAAATAAATGATTATAGCTTTGCTTTCTTCTTTTCCGCTTTCCACAGTTTTTTTTTTCTTTCTTTGCCATGACAATTGTTCCACGATCATAGCACATTGGCTATTATTTTCATACATCATTTTTTTTAGCATAACATAACGCATGGCTCAATCAATCTCATAGGATGTGGTACTCATAATCATTTGAACAATCTTCACTTTCCAGGCGACTAGCAACCAACCGTTTAGACATTGATACGGGATAGGCTAAGGTTAAAAGTGTAAAATCTTTTTGTATTTTCTGGGTGAATGTGACAACCCGTACTTTCAGGTCATTTCTCGACACCATTCATGTCTCATTATTTCAACATTTATAGTAAACTTGGTTTACTTGTTTCAAATTCGCGTAACCTTGAAGGTTTAGCGGCGAATTCATGATCATGACATCACGTACATTTCATATGGACTATGATTAGTCTACATTACATTGACATCATGTGCATCTCATTAGTGCATTCACGACATTTCATTTCACTTGCAACGCGTAATTTTTATATTTAATAAACTTTATCGCGTGAGTTATTATTTTGAATATTTAACCCGTTACTTTCAAAAATGATCCCGATGTATTTTTAAACTTACATTTAGTTTATAAAAACTATATTTTTAGTTTTCCTAGTGTTTCAAATTTATTTGGTACATAAATCCTTAAAGTTAAATTATTACGACGTGTTTCTTAAAAATTATACGATAATTATTTTATCACCCAAATTTCACAAAGAATGTATTTTTACAATTTTTATGAAATCACTATACTCTATTTTGATCTATTAAAAATCTCTTTTACATAAAATCTACCATTTACCTTACAAGCATTATTACATGTACAATTTCACTTACACCTTTTAACATTTTACACAAGTTTATACATAATTATAAAAGAAAAAAATATATATATATATTTGAGGGACACAAACCCCCCAAAATCCGGTCCATGGGGGGGATTGCATTGATTATTTGGTGAGAAAATTCTTACAAGTGTATATGTACACTCAACCTTTCATTCTTCATTCATTAGCTCAAATAATTCAAGTATTTGTAAAGTGTTTCCTCTCCTTTCTTGGCTTCTCCAAACCGGTCACAACATCAAGAGAACTCAAGGGATCACAATTTTTTTTATCAAGCACAAGTGTTTATCAATCTAGTATATATACTCTTTATATGGTTTTGAAATAAAAACCAAGAGTATTTAGGCAAATCCTTGTTACTTTCACCTCATCATTTTCACTAGTAAGCAAGTTTCTTTCATTTTCATGTTTCCTTTTCATTTTCATATGTTTCTTTTCATTTTTGGAGATAGTATGCATGATATGTGATTTATACCATTTTTTTCATGATTTATTGAGTTATATATACATATTGGTCATCCTATAAATATTCCCATGGTATTCTTTGGTCTTGATGGTGATTAGGAACCCATGACACCCTAAGAAGGTGTATGGTAGGATTAGATTAGCTTTGGAGTTGATTTGAAGGGATTAGAATAGGTTTTGTCCGAGAAAATCTATTTTCGATAACTATATTTTTATGTTCTGTCCATATTTCGAATTTCTGGAAAAACCTACTGTTGGTACGACATTTTGGCCTTGATATTTGGAAAATATACTTTAAAACGAATCCGTGGCCTTTTGAGCGGATAAAAGCGGAGTTATAACGAAGCCGTGGTGAATTTTTAAAGTTTGACGACGAAAATATACTTTCGAGAAAATTCAGCTTGCAGTTTTAGTTTGTTCGGGTAAAAGCAGCCTTAAGCTTCACAAATTATTTCGACTTATCAAAATATATTAGTTTACTTGATACGAAGCTAAGGACATATTATACGTGAAAGCGGTTTGAAACGACAAATATATGCACGTTTTCATAAAGTTGCCGTAACTATTATTTTACGAAAAACTATATTATTTTTACGTTACAAGTATTTCATTAGTCATAACGACCATGTTTCTGCGATTTTAACCATGATGTGAAACTTTTAGAACGAAATGTCTTCTAGTAAAAATCAAGTTCATCGGCCATATTTTTCAAAACAAAAGCTGTTTGTAAAGCGGAGTTATAATAAATTATTTACGGATGTTCAAACTTGGCGAAACTCAATTTTCGCACACAATTAGCAAAACCACCATCTTTAGCCCTTGATATCTTTATGATCGAGACCTTTTGAGCGAAAACTCTGAACTGAAACTTCTAGATATCGATACAAACTTTCCAAAACCGTCGAGTTCGTTCTCTAACGATCGACGTACACCGTTTGCGACTAGTTTTCCAAAGTCATTTTGTTGATTTCATGATTTTCCGACGACATTGTTTTGCGACGAAAAGTGGTAATTTCACCAAAAATCATTATAAAACCATTATAGGATGACATTCGGCGTAAAACATGTAAAGTCATTTTGAAGGGTCAAGGCGTCAAAAGAGTATTTTTCGACGACGAGTAATATTTTCAAAACCCGTAAATGGTATAAATAACATACTGAAGTGCATGCATAACATTACATTGCAACTCATGACGTATCATATCCTTCACAATAGGTCAAGATTAACGTATCACATTACATCTCGGTGTACTCACTTTTGTCTTCGCATCATTCCACCAAGTGAGTTCCATAGCCCTGCTTTTACTTGTTTTCATAAATGTTTTGGGGAGATACATGCTCAATTATTTTCACAACTATCATGATTATTTGAAACTACATGTTTAAGCGAATCAATGCTTAGTCATGCGTAATGTGATTCGCCACACTTAGAACTTCCATATCATATTCATTGAGCTAATGGTCTTGGTATATTCATTGATATTCATTGAGCTAACGGACTTGGATAATGTTGAGCTAACGGTCTTGGTATAACATTGGGCTAACGGACTTGGTATATTCATGTACTTGGTACAATCATGGACTAACGGTCTTGGAACGATTTGATCAACACTCATATTTGTTATATCAAGTAACTATTGATACATTAAGTTAGGCACTATCTTGTGAACTCATTTGTGATTTGGGCTTGAACATAAACTATATACACTTTGGCAATGGGTTGTGAATACACGGGTTGCAAGTTTTGTATGGGCGGAACTTGGGCCGAGTGGATTCTGATGCCTTTCTTGCATAAACGATTTTGAAAGGCTTTACATTTCAATTCAAACTCTATGAACTCACTCAACCTTTGTGTTGACACTTTTAGCATGTTTTTATCTCGGGTTTCTAAGGCATTCACTTCATGGCATGCATTTGGACACATCATGGAGTCGCGATGACGCGTCTCACTTGGGTTTTACGTGCTTAAAACATCGTTTGAATTGTAACAAACTTATTTCCCGCAAGTTGATTTACATTTGGGACCTACTTTGTAAACTCGATTGTTTTATTAAATCAAACGATGTATTTTCCAAAGCGACACTTTAGGTCGTTCAATATAACTGTGATGTGGTGCTATGACGGTCAATCCCGAGAATTCCATTCATTGCAAAACAGGTAAATTGGGGGTGTGACAGTGAAGCAAAAATGAAAAGGATGGCTCAGAGGGCGTAACTAGGGGTATCTAGTGCTAAAAATGAGCACTACAAATGGGTCAATGTGGGTGGTTAACTAACCAATGTGGTTAGCTAATATATCATTAAATGTAAAATGGAAGGCCATTTGGGTTAAATCCTAAGGTGCCTCTTTATCACACGAATTTACTTATATCGCACGAATGCAATCTCACTGCTGTTTGGTAATGATTTACAAGCACAAGTTCTAGAATAAATAAAACCACCAGCACACTCATAGCAAAAGATCTAAACATAAAAGATGTATGCTAATAAGAAATAGGCTCAAATCCTCACAATTTAGTGGAAAGGGTATAATATGTGCTAGCAAAATGTTTATCGATCCCAGAATGGATTGCAATAGTAATCGGAACACATCTCGAAGTTTCAAATATTACCAGTTTTACCAGTGGTTTGATCCAATTATTCTAATAGATAATCCTCAAAGTGTGAAACAATTAGATCACAAGGGCAAACAAAATTTTAAATTTAAGCATGAAAACTCTAATTTTTCCTATTTACCCCCCACACTTAAGTTAGACATTGTCCTCAATGAAAACGAAATTCAAAGTATAGAAATAGGAAAATAGAGATGAAACCGGATATGTCAACGAGTTATTCAGCTTAAAATTCTTTCTTCATTCCTAGCGTCCACTAGAGAAATCATCACCTGCACACAATCTTATAAACAAACAAAATGTTTTATTAAAGGGTGGCACCCCCCCACACTTAAGTTCAACCAAAAGTTTAAACTTTGGGGAGTGACCACGAAAATCAAAGCACACGGGTTGCCTCCCGAGAAGCGCTTGTTTTATTACCGAGTCATCACCGACTCGAATCTTCCCAATTTATTTAGCCATAAGGCGGTTTGAACATTTTGAAAAGTTCGGGTATGTACATGAATTCTTCACCAGTAGCTTCAATATCGTCCCAAACGAATTCAGCAGATGGTTTCCATGGAATAATTTGTGGGATTCTTCCTGGAAATGGTGCTACAAAGGTGATAGTTTCTAATTCATTTTCATGGGAAACTGTTGCAACTGAAACTTCATTTGTTTGCTCCTTGTCATAATATAACTTGATTCGGTGCCCATTAACAATGAAACTTCCACCCTGTTTGTCATAGAGTTCGACATACCCGGATGGATATCCATGTTTAACTACATATGGTCCAAACCATTTTGGTTGTAATTTAGAGCTTTGAATTTGAATTTCATGTTAAAAGCGAACTTTATCTTGACTTTGAATTCTTTTCAATTGTAGCTTTTATCGTGATAAGCTTTTGTTCTAGCTTTATAAAGTTTGGAATTTTCATAAGCTTGGAGTCTTAATTCATTGAGTTCGTGCAATTGCGAGAATCTTTTCTCTCCGACTATTTTGAGATCGGTGTTACAGTTTCTGAGAGCCCAATAAGCACGATGTTCAACTTCGAACGGCAAATGACAAGTCTTACCATACAAGAGTCTGTAAGGAGTTGTGCCAATTGGAGTTTTATAAGCCGTACGAAATGCCCACAGAGCATCGTCAAGTTTCTTTGCCCACACTGAAGGATTGTCCTTCACTGTTTTCTCTAATATTCTTTTGAGAGCTCTGTTGGTATTTTCAACTTGACCACTGGTTTGTGGATGATAGGCTGTTGCGAATCTGTGATGAACTCCATATCTCTTCATGGTTTTCTCCATTTGTTGGTTACAGAAATGGGTTCCTCGATCGCTTATTAATGCCTTGGGAATTCCATAACGAGCGAAAAGCTTTTTGAGGAAATTAACGACGACACGAGCATCGTTTGTTGGTAAAGCTTTAGCTTCTACCCATTTGGACACATAATCTATAGCAACGAGAATGTATTCGAATTTGTGGGATTTAGGGAAAGGTCCCATGAAATATATTCCCCAAATATCGAATATTTCACATACTTGAATGCTTGTTAATGGCATTTCATCTCTTGAGAAAGATTGGTGGTTCTTTGAAAGCGTCACGATTCGAACAAGTGTGTGTGCTTCTTTGAATATTGTTAGCTAATAGAATCCAAACATCAAAAACTTTTTAGCTGTGGTGGAAGGACCATAATGTCCCCCAGTTGGGCCATGATGACATTCGTCAAGAATTTTTGGGTTTCGGAACCAGAAACACATCTTCGGATCATCCCATCGGGACACATTTTGAAAAGATATGGCTCTTCCCAAAAATAGTATTTAAGTTCCGAAAAGAATTTGCTTCTTTGAGCATGAGTTAGACCTTTTCTAAGAATTCCTCCTGCGAGGTAGTTTGCAAAGTCAGCAAACCAAGGATCGTCAGTTCCATCGATGGTCATGAGAGTTTCATCGGAAAAATAATCATCAATTTCCTCTTCTTTTAACTCCTCAAGATTGGGGTTTTCAAGACGAGATAAGTGATCAGCAGCAAGATTCTCTGCTCCTTTCTTATCTTTGATTTCGATGTCAAATTCTTGGAGTAGCAAAATCCATCGAATAAGACGTGGTTTAGCATCTTGCTTGGTAAACAAATATTTGAGCGCTGAATGATCGGTAAAAATGACTGTTTTTTAGAGCACGAGGTATGATCGGAATTTGTCAAATGCGAAAACGACGACCGAGAATTCTTTTTCGGTGACGGTATAATTTTCTTTGAGCACTATTCAAGTGTCTTGCTAGCAAAATATATAGGCCGAAAGTGTTTTCCTTCACGTTGGCCTAAGACGGCTCCAACAGCAAAATCGCTTGCATCGCACATAAGTTCGAAGGGTAGTGACCAATTAGGTGAAACCATGATCGGAGCACTAGTAAGTTGAGATTTCAGTGTTTCGAAAGCTTTTATGCAATCTGCATTGAAGTCAAAGATAGATTCTTTCTCAAGAAGTTTTGTCATCGGACGAGATATTTTGGAAAAATCTTTGATGAATCGTGGTAAAACCGGCATGTCCTAGAAAACGTCTAACGGCTTTGACGTTAGTTGGTGGTGGAAGTTTCGAGATAACATCGACCTTTGCTTTGTCTACTTCCATTCCCCTTTGGAGATTTTGTGGCCAAGAACAATTCCTTGGTTACCATAAAGTGGCATTTTTCCCAATTAAGGACAAGATGTGCGAACAGCATCTTTCGAGCATTTTATCGAGATTAGAAAGACAAGCTTTAAATGAGTCTCCAAAGACTGAAAAGCCATCCATGAAAACTTCCATGGAGGTTTCTAGCATGTCTTGGAATATGGCGATCATACACCTTTGAAAAGTCGCAGGTGCATTGCAAAGACCAAAAGGCATACGCCGATATGCGTAGGTTCCAAAAGGACAAGTGAAAGTGGTCTTTTCTTGATTGTTAGGATCGATAGGAATTTGGAAATATCCTGAAAATCCGTCAAGGAAATAAAAGAACTTATTTCCTGCCAGTCTTTCAAGCATTTGATCCATGAATGGGAGCGGAAAGTGATCTTTCCTGGTGGCTTTGTTTAACTTACGATAGTCAATACAAACACGCCAACCAGTGACAGTTCTAGTTGGAACTAGTTCATTTCGCTCATTAGTCACAACCGTCATTCCTCCTTTCTTTGGAACACAGTGAACAGGGCTTACCCAAGGGCTATCCTCAATTGGGTAAATGATTCCAAAGATCGAGAAGTTTTATGATTTCCTTTTAACAACTTCTTTCATGTTGGGATTGAGTCGGCGTTGACATTCTACCAGGTTTAATCCTTCTTCAAAATTGATTTTGTGTTTGCGTAAATTGGGACTAATTCACGGGATGTCGGATGTTTTCAAGCAAAAGCTTGTTTGTGATTTTGAGGACGAAACTAAACTTTCTTTCTCACTATCCTCGAGCAATGAAGATATGACTCTTTGGAAGAAGAGAGTTTTCCTCCAAATAAGCATATTCAATACGATCCGGGAGAGGTTTGAGTTCGAGATCTGTGGGTGGTTCTTCGATAGATGATTTGATTCGCATCTCGTCATTGAAAGTTATTTCTTCAAAATTTTCATCCTCTTCCTCCATTTCTTCTTCTTCTGAATTATCTCCTTCGAATTCTACTTTTATGAAATCATCAAACTCTTTATCAAAGTCTGTTTCATTGATTTTTTCAGAAGTAGTTATGAATGGGTCGGATTCGTTAAGTAATGCGTCTAATTCTTCATCAGTGACTTCATCAATAATATCGATGTTAAAACAAGTGTCATCACTAGAATGTGGGTAGCGCATTACTTTATCGATTAGAAAAGTGATTCGGTCTTCCCAACTCCAAGGTTGAGTTCTTTTCCTTTCACTTTGATGATTGCATCGGTGGTATTTAGGAAAGGTCTTCCTAAGATGAGTGGAACTTTACTATCTTCTTCCATTTCCAAGATTACAAAGTCCACAGGAAAAATGAATTTACCGACTTGAACAAGCATATTCTCGGCAATTCCCACAGGATATTGATAGGAATGATTTGCTAATCGGATGCTCATTTTTGTTGGTTTCAGGCTGTTGTTGCACAACTTGGAATACAGCGAATAAGGCATCAAATTGATACTTGCGCCAAGATCGGCTAAAGCATTGCATTTAACATTATTCCGGAAAGTACATGGAATAAGAAAGATCCCAGGATCTCCGAGCTTTGGTGGGATCTTGTTTTGGACAATAGCTGAGCACTCTTCGTTAAGAAAAGTAGCTGATATTTTCTCAAGCTTGCTTTTGTTATTAAGAAGTTCTTTCAAAAATTTCCCGTAATTGGGCATTCCGGCTAAGACATCAACGAGAGGAACATTGAGTCTAACCTCTTTGATTATTTCAATGAACTTTTTATAACGCTCTTCCATCTTTTCTTTCTTTAGGCGTTGAGGATAAGGAATTTTTGGTGTATACGCCTTGACGGATGGAATGTTTTTCGTTTTGGTGGTTTGAGTTGTGTTTGGTTCCTCGGTTTCATCCTCACTATCAAGAGTGACAAGAGTGTTCTCATTAGGGTTTGGTGGTGGATCGTATGAGAGACCACTTCTTGTGAAGACAACATTGATATGCTCATTTCTTGTTTGTGGTGGACGGTACGTCTTATCATTTGATGGTTTTGGGTTGGATTGGGTATTACTTGGCAATGAACCAGATGGTCTAGAGGAATGTTGGTCAGAAAGTCGCCAAACTTGTTTTCAAGATATTGGATAGATGCTTGATGATTTTTACGTCCTTGCTCAACTTTGGCTTTGAGATTGAAAAATTGATTTTGATAAAATCATTTGCGGATTTTGACCGACCACGAATTCTCTCATGGTTTTCTCGAATTCAGTTTCTTCCATCTTTTGTCGATTTGGTGGTGGTGGATCGTCGGTTCGTGGTTGAGAATCACGGTTGTCATCCCTTGGTCGGCGATCTTGCAATTTCGAATTTCGACCGTAATAATTACTACGATATCCTCCTCCACGGTATCCTCCTTGGCGTAATTCGCTTCTCCTTCCTTTGGTCCACCCATAGGTTTATCGTCGCACTTTTCGGATGATGGATGATTTCCTCCACAATTGTTGCATCCGTCTCGCATTTCCTTCATTTCTTCTTTGATATCTTTGTATTATGAGTCAATTTTTGAGGTTAACGCTTCCATCTTCTCCATGAGTTTTGAGGTATCGGTGTTTTCGACAAAAAGCGGTTTTCGGAGAGGTTTGGTTTTGGAATCTTTGGACCAATCAAGTTTGAAAAGTACTCGATCTTGAGTAATTGATGTGCATCGTTGGGAGTCTTATAGAGAAAATTCCTCCAAACATCAAGGATGCCTTGAGAGATTTCATCTAGTCCATGGTAAAAGATTTGGATAATGGTTCCTTTGGATAGCCCATGTCCATGACAACTATGAAGCAAATCTTTCATTGAAGCCAAGCTTCGACAAGTGATTCATTTGGGTTTTGGGTGAAAGCAATTTCTCCCATTAATCGATCAAACATGACGGTGGAAAGAATCGGCACAAAAGCTTGCCTCATCTCCTCCCAAGTATTGATGATTCACGGTGTTAATTCATTATACCATACTTTAGCATCTCCGTGGTGATGATGGGAAAAGTTTGAGTTTGATGGCATTGACATCGGTGTTGCCATAACGGAACATGCGGCAAATTTTGATGAATTCGGCAATGTGCTTGTGCGGATCGGCCAGCAGACGGCCATCGAATTGATGGTCTTTGATCATAGAAAGGTGATGTCCCTTCACGGTGAAGTTGTCACCAAGATTGACAGCAACAATAGCACTTTCGGGGGTTGGTGCTATGGTTCGGTTGGTTCCCCACATGGGTTGATCGTCCGCCATGGGAAAAGGTAAATTGGTGAAAGGGTTGTAAACAACTTTGGCTTCTATGAGTTTATCAAATGGTGGGTTTGGTACACGATTTTCCAATGGTATGAAAAGTGTTCTTCTTCTTCTTCTTCGAATCAAACGTTCGGGGTTGGTAAGAGGTGTAATTGGTTCTATTCCCGCTGCTCGAGTGTTCATACAATGTCCTAGAGAATCCAGGCAATATCTAAACGCATGGACAAATAACGAAAACAGTTTTTCTGGGACAGATTAGGTAACCGGATCGGTTGCGGATTGCGACTGATCGGTTGGACCAGTTGATTGATGGGTAAAATTGTAACCGATTCGGTTGAGGGGCAACCGGATCCGGTTAAGGTTTCTGAGAAAATTTTTTTTGGTTGAATCGACTGAGGGAAATTCAAAAACTTGATGAAACACAATCAAAATCCCCGGCAGCGGCGCCAAAAACTTGATGTGCTACGTGTGTACAAGTTTTAAATTTATAAAGGTGAATTACCAATATTACCAATAACACATACGAGCAAGTATACTCGTCCGTTATAGCAAGATTATGAAGGTAAGTCGGGATCGTTCGCGAGGATTTGAGTGAATCTAAACACAAGTTTGAATTAATGAGTCTATCCAAAACATATAATAAAGCAAATAGATATAATGAAATTGAGATGATTAAAACTACACTTGCTTAAACTAGTTTCATATCATAGATTAATGTGATTGTGTTAACCTCTTAACATGTTGGTTATGATAATTAGTTGGAAGACTAATCTATTGTTCTTACAAGTTAAACCTTCGTCAAGATTTTAGTTCATAAAACAAGCATTACGTTTAACCAATCAATTCAAGATCAATTCAAGTTTCATAAGTCTACATACATAAACTTAAACACAAAAACATCCACTTGTTCATCAAATTGCTTAAGAAATGGTCAATACAAAAGGTAACCGATCATAGACAAAAGGCTACAATTGATTCTCAACAACTAATCTTACGACCATTTAGATGTTTCCAACCAATCCAATTTGACAATCAAAAGCGTTTCTATTACAACCACACCTTAGTTCCTTTGTATAATCAAGAATAATGGGTAAAACAATCATCCATAGACAAAATGATTATGACTAGTTGAATAACAATAAGTTCTTTCGACCCCAACGATTACTATCAATTAGCCAAACTTGATTAACAAATGTCACTATGAAACTTTAGCACAATTGGATCTTAGAATCAACTTGAAATTGAATTAGAACATGTTAACACAATCACTAACTAATCATATGATAATCAACATCATTTAAGCAAGTGTATAAAGAAACTAGCCACTCATAGCAAACATGAACATAAACTCAGAACTTTGAACATTAGAAAACATGATTAAAAGTCTTACAATGCTTGGAATAAGATTACAAATGGTGTAGTAATGATTCCCAAAGTATTGGGGTAGACTTCTTGGTGATTTGGTCTCCAAATGTGGTATTTCTGGAACTCCAAACTTCCCTGGACTTCTAAGGACGAATTATGAGAGCTTAAAGCTTTGTTTTGATGAGTAGAGAGATTTGTATTTGAGGTGTGTCTCATATGCTCACAATTGGCCTCTATTTATACTAATTCCAAAGCCTAGGGTAGTAATTGCTGAACTTGGGCTCCAAGGAGTAAGGAAGGGACTAGAATACACCAAGAGAAGGACCTAGAATCGTTTGGATGCAAAGGGGAAGCTTAGTGATGAAGATTTGGCAACTACAGCTTCTCAAACCGAATCGGTTATATGACCAACCGATCCGGTTGGTCTTCTACAAAGGTGGCCAACCGATCCGGTTGCGGGTTGCGACCGATCGGTTGGTGATGGTCATAATGTTGTTTCTGGACGTTTTCCAACCGATCCGGTTATGGTTGTAACCGATCCGGCTGGATTTCCTGAGTTACGGAAACTTGATCTTTTCTTCTCTTTATCTTGTAGAACTTGGTTCTTCAATCACTATGGTCTTCAAAGGTCCTTGAGATCTTGATTTAGACTTCTTGAAGCGGGAATCTTCATTTCTTTGAACATTTCTTTATTTTCCTTCCGTTTCCCTGCACTTGGTTATAAACACTAGACAAACATCTTTTGATGCGTTTAAGTACTATAATCACGCAAATATAACCAAATAACAGATATAAAAGTACACATAACGCTACTAAAAACATGCACAATCTGAGCGTTATCAACCACCACCACAAATCTCCACCGCCACTCACCACCACCACCCAACACTACCACCCACCTCCACCACCACCACCAATCACCACCATCACTAACCGCTGCCACCCACTTCCACCACCACCACTTACCACTACCACCAATCACCATTGCCACATACAACCACCCATAACTGCCATCACCAATCACCACCACGACTCACTGCCGCCACCCACTTCCACCACGACCGCCACCACTACCACCAGCACTACTCACTGCCGCTACCCACTGCCACCACCAATATCAATCACCATAACCACTCACCACTGCCACCACCACCACCACTTGAGGGTGATGGTGATAAGTGGTGGTGGTAGTGGGTGGCGTTGGTGAGTGATTGTGATGATTGGTGTTGGCGGTGGTTAGTGGTGTTGGTGGCAGCGAGTGGCGGTGGTAAGTGTTGGCGGTTATTGGTGGTGGTGGTAAGTGGTGGGTAGTGGCGGTGTTGATTGGTGGTGGTGGTGGTGGCAGTAGGTGGTGGCGGTGAGTGGCGGTAGTGATTAGTGGTGGTGAGTGAGTTGCGGTAGTGAGTGGTGTTGGTGGGTGCTGGTGGTGAGTGGTGGTGGTGGTGGTGGTGGAAGTGGGTAGAGGCGGTGAGTGGTGGTGGTGATTGGTGATTGCAGTGATGAGTGGTGGTGTGTGGTGGTGGTGATTGGCGGTAGTGGTAAGTGGCGGTGGTGGTAGGTGGTGGTGGAAGTGGGTGATGGCGGTGAGTGGTGGTGGTGATTGGTGGTGGTAAGTGGTGGCGGTGGTAGAGGTTGGTGGTGGTAGTGGTGAGTGGCGGTGGTGATTGGTGGTGGTGGTGGTGGTGGCAGTGGGTGGCGGTGGTGATTGGTGGTGGTGAGTGGTAGTGGTAATTGGTGGTGGTGGTGGTGGTAGTGGGTGGCGGTGGTGGTGGTGGTAAGTTAACTGAGGTTGTGTATTAAGGACCAACAACGCAAATTTTTTAACTGATATTATCTATTGAGGACTAACGAACAAGTAGGGTTGGATCAGTTGGAAAACCCCTTGCCTCTCAACCGAGAGGTCAGGGGTTTGATCCTCACTCTCTACAAAAGGCCGGAGGTCCTTTCTACCTTTGGTAGAACTGGAAGTAGCCTCTCTACCTTAGGTAGGGGTAAGGTTGTCTACATCTTAACCTCCCCCAAACACCGGAAACGGTATTGGGTACCCATAACCCGTGGAAGACGGCATTGGGAGTTACTTTACAATTTCTATCTATTGAGGACTAACGGTGCAATTTTTATACCATGGTTAGAAATCTAAGGTTAACAAATTACATACTTGTCAATTATGTTAAAAACTAGAAGGGGGGTTGAATAGTTTTACCGATTAAAACTTCGTTTTAAAGTATTTAGATCGACTTATGTCAATCTATTTAGTATGTGTGTTGGATATTGATAGATGAGCATATAAGTGAGTAATGCAAAAGATAAAGAGTAAAGGTACACGAAACCACGACACGAGTATTTATAGTGGTTCGGCTACAAGGACACCTTCCTTGCCCTACTCCACTCCCCGAGTACCCCACTCGAGAATTTGTAAGCACTACATAACACAAGCTCATTAATGTAGCGGAGAAGCCTTCACAACATTGCCTACTCTTTATCCGATACAAGGCTAGACACCGAGTTCTTTCACCAGGTAGAACCAAACCTATCACAACGTCGCCTACACTTTATCCGGTATATGGCTAGATACCGAGTTCCATTACAAAGGAGGAACTACTACCCAACACTACACCACAACACAACTACCCCAAAGGAGACACACTCCTTGTTACAACACTAGAAGGATATCAACATCCTTTTACCCAAACTACCTAACTTGTACATCGATGCACCATATCGAATGTACACCTTTGGCACCATTCACTAATGCCTTCAACATGACCCTTCGGCACCTTTCACTAATGCCTTCAACACAACACTTCTATGGAGGGAGGAAACAACTATCAACAAGATGCACTTCAGTGGTCTTGATGATGACGAAGCTTAGCAACTCATGACTTGAGCTTGCATGTCTTCAAGAAGTGGTGATCTCGCCTTTAAGAGGAACCTAGAGAATCACACAAACATAAAAATACATAGAATGATCCTTTGGATCTGTGGTTAGTGATGTTAGAATACTGGGAGAAAGTATATCCAAGAGTAGTAGTGAGCAAGAGAGAAACGACTCACTATTTATAGAAAAAACATGTCTATTGTCCCACGGTTCCTACGGATCCCTCACCAGAGAAATCCGGCTAGTGCAAAACCTAGGATCCGGCTACTGGGTCAGTTTAGTCCAGATTTCGGGTTGCAAACCGGGTTATGGGTTATGGGTTATGAACTATGGGTTATGGGTATTGGATTATGGATACCCAACATGATGCAATGTACCTAGTCATTGGGTTATGGATCTTGGGTCATGGGTCATGGACTTTGGGTCATGGATCATGGATAATATCCAACATAACTTCGTGCATGATGTCATACAAAGGGTCATGGGTTATGGATCATGCTCCATGGGTATGGGTTATGGACTTTAGTTTTTACCCAACAACATTTATTGTACCTAGTCAATGGATCATGGGTCATGGGTCATGGGTTAAGGACTTTGGTTTTTACCTATTACTTACCCATTACAACATATACAAAGTACATATACAAAATATTTTTTTTCTAAAGGCATGTCTTCTAATATTGATAACATCTACAATCCTAGAAATTTCATTCAATAATGACACGGGGTCTTAAATGAAGTCCGAGCAGAAGTTCAAATATTTTTCAAAACATGCCTAAATTTTATGGTTTACAGTCATTTCAGGCTGTGACCAGGGCTTAAAACTATGGCTTACAATCATTTCAGATTGTGACCCACGCTTAAAATCATGGCTTACAATTATTTCAGACTGTAACCGCTTTTTCAAGAAAGGAAAGTGTTGTGCAAAAAAAATCGATTTTCTTAAATATCGAGCACTTATCCTAAAACAAAATCAGGAAAGTTCATCGCCAAAAAGACGGCTATTCCTATTAAAATGTTTTTCATTCTAAGATTCTTTAGAAAAGTGTTTGAAAATAATTCGGACTCAAATTTTTTGAAAATCAACTAGACTCCATTTTGTCAAAACATTTGTCACTCAATCAACAACTACGGTCATTGATTGAGGGGGAGAGTGTTTTCAAATTATCTCACATTTTCAAAACAATTGGTATCATCAAATAAGTCCATTTGTACATTAATAAAGTGGTGAATAAAGTTTCGGTGTTATGTGTCAGTGTATGATTTTTCGTTATAATCAAAGATCTTTCAAAATGAAAATTTTCTTTTACTTAAAGATCTCGCAAAATTATCATACCTGATACTATGTTGACATTGAGGACTGAGGCTTGAACTGATGTGTTTAAACAAAGCCACATCTTTCCTCAAATTTTTTCTAAATCATTTAAATCAATTGGGATCACAAATCTCAAAAGGTTTGAAATTTTTGATCGGGGGAGAGATTGTGATTTAAATGGTGATTGTTTTAGAAAATAAAAGGTACTCCTTCCTCCATGTGCCAAACGATTTCAAATATACGATGCACATGTTGAGGGGGAGCATTTATCTAAAACCAGAAGTAAACGATAACACCAAAGTAACAGGTTGAAGCACTAATCATCTATCTCATCCTCGAACTAATCCTAGATGAGCTAGGTGTAGGTGTAGCTACTTGTTGAGGTTTAACAAAACTAGAAACATTTTTCTAAGGTGATCGTTTAAAGACTCAAGCAAGCATTTCTTCCTCCATGTGCTAACTGATTTCAAAAACCAACGCACATGTTGAGGGGGAGCATTTACAAATGCTCAAAAACAATTAAGGTACAAAATGCTTTGATTTTATATCACAAGTACCTTGATTGGTTTTTCAAATTGGTTTTCATTTGGTTTCAAGGCGGAAAGAACTGTACCACAAGACCGACCATTTTACTTTATGCATTGGAGTTATAAGGATGGTAAGGTTAGGTATTAGTTCCCACGATCCCGCCAGAGCCAGACGGATCTACCCATGGACAATCTACTAGATAGTGTAGAAGTCCTTATGTATGATGAAAAAAGGATAAAAATGAGAGTAAGGGAAGAGTGCCGACTGAGATAAAGCTAGGACTGGAACAAAACCAACAAGGTTCTAGTGATGAAATCTCGGTAAGCACTAAAGGGGTTGAATAATGAAAAATAATTGAAATGTGAAAGGGTGAAAAGAAATAGCCCTCCAATAATTCAACCTTAGGGCAGAAACCGGGTAAATACATATGCTACTGGCGGTTACTAAGGTAATGCCGGTATTGAAGACAAGACGTCATGGACCCAGTGACGCACTGCACTAAACTTTCTAAACTACTTAAGTTCTATTAAAAGAACTTGTTTCATTCTCACAGGGAACCTACAAAATCTATCGACTTTCTCTTAGAGATTGTTGATATTGAAGGAGGAGACCTTCTCCCTAGTCTCCGTCATAGGAAACCAAAATGCACTATTGAGTCTAGAGCCAAAAGATCATCAATAAATCTCATTAGGACACACAACTCATGAAGACTTGTTGTTTCACACAATGTGGAAAGTAAGAATATATATTGAGAGTCCTACGCATTATCCTCGTGGTATTGCCAGAACATCCGAGTGATATGTAAAATATTCACAATTAAGATGGAAATCCTTCTAGATCCAACATCAAACAAGCTCTTGGTGGGTGACTGTGAGATCTTCAAAAGATCAAACTTGTGACAACTGGATAGAAACGATGGGGCGATTCACTCTTAAATCAACTTTGGTCCAGGAAATGGATTGACGGATACTTTTGAAAAACCTTTCAATAGGCTCCACAATTCTTTTCTCTTAGCACATTGATAAGGTTTTAAAAGGTACCTTTTTGAGGGGTCGTTTAAGCCCTTATTTTATCACTTTTGTATCCGTTATTGCTTAATATCGTTCCTTTTCACTTTTTAGGTCTCTTGAAGGCAAAATGCTGGAATGGCACTTATTTGGATGAAAAGGCGCGATTATCTGAAGAAAATGGCCAAAATCGAATCGAGACACTCAAAGTCTTTGAAAATATAAGGTGGCGTCGGTGTTAATGTGACACCGTCGGAGGATCTTTGTGGGACGAAGCCAAAACTCCTATTTTCAAGTAGCGACGTCAAGTTATAAAAGAGTAGGCCGTCATGACTCGCACGGCCTAGATGTAATCGAGACGGCGCCGGAAGTCGAAGAGGACGGCGTCACAAGCATAAGGTGGCCTGTCGCAAGTCTAACGTGGCCAAGACGAAACCCTAATGATGGCGACACGACGGCCACAAAACATAAAGTGACGCCGTCGCATGTGTAATATTATATATAGAATCCGAATTTTTCGATTATTAGGTGTGTAGTCTTTTGGAGTAAAACCTAAACCGAACCAAGGTCTGTCTTGTACAGTATTTTAGGGTTCCAAACCCTATCTTACACCAAGATAAGTGTTTTACTTCATTAATACAATTATGTCTTTGATTATTTGTGTGTATGCTTGCATGTTTTCTGTCCCGCTAATTTACTTGTGTGTTTGCTTAGGAATATGAAACTTAATTATTGAATATTGATTGGTTGATTCTTATCTTAGTTGATTAATGATCTAGTAATGCGATAGGTCATTCGTTGTGTACGTAATGCTTGATTAAATCTTTGTGAACCTTAGAATATGACTCCTTGAGTAGTTGTAAGCTAAACCATCCAAAGAGTGCCTTAGAGTAAGAGTTTATTATCCCTAGTGGGTTTTGTAGACGAGACCCTTTGGTAAGTTCAAAGAGTTAGGGAGAAAAGCATACCCTACAACCTTAGACACACAACGCAACTAGGAATAAGGACGTGACAATTCAACCACCAATAGAAGATAATTAAGGAGTAGTAAAACCTAAGTAAACACATCTTTAAACTATCATACGAGCACACATTAATTAGACATAGACTACATACACCTTAGATTAGATAATTAGATAAGTAGAGTAATCGGTAGCAATAACAACCCCCAAATTCAAACCCGAGATTCGTACCTTTCCTTTCCTTAAAAAAATATAAAAGATAAAAATAATCTTCCTCAACCACAACCTTAGCGTAGTAACTTCTTACTAGCATTCCTATTCCCAGAGAGCGATATCAATATCCGTGGCTTACCCTAATACTACACTACAATGATTAGGTTCACGCCTAGGGTGTTGAAATACTTGCTCGACGAAAGGAAGTTCCTTTGACCCCGACGACGCGTGTGGCGTTATCAAGTTTTAGGCGCGGCTGGGGAATAGAATAGCTAGTTAGTAGTCCACCTCGTTTAGGTTTCTTTACTTGATTCCTATCAAGTAAACTTTTTCTCATTTTAGCTTCCTCTTAGTCTATCCCCTTCTTCGTGACCTTTGTTCGTAGCCCCATCACTTTTCATCATGGAAGGTGATAACCACCTACCACCAACCCACCACCAATTGACCCGCCAAGAGCCCGTACTCTTGGTGAATACTCGAGACCAAGCCACTCGGGCTATAGGAACACCATTGAGCTTCCCGACCAAGCCCAAACTACGGCCTGCGATCCGACACCATCCGGTTGGTGCAAAGCGGATGTGCATTCCATGGACTTAGTTCAAGATCCAAATCGACATCTGAGGATTTCCTTAAAATTGTCGATTCCATCGACCTTGATGCTACTACTAGGGAGACCACGCGCTGCATCTCTTCCAATTCTCTACGGGACCAAGCTAGTAATTGGCTTGAGCGACTTCCACCGGCTCCATCTCAAGTTGGGATGATCTTACCTCTCGCTTCCTTGCTCAATTTTTCCCACCGGGAGAACCACTAAGCTTAGGAATGACATCTTGATGTTCCAACAACATCAAGGTGAATCTCTCTACGAAGCATGGACTCGATTCAAGGACTTACTTCATAAAATCCCTCATCACGACATTGATCTTTGGCTCCAAGTCCAAATTTTCTATGATCATGTCAACTTCCCCACCAAGCGATCCATTGACCAAGCGGCCGGTGGAAAACTTAGTGATCTCACCGCGGAAGAATCATGGGGTTTGATAGAGGACCTCGCCCTCTATGACAACAAAAGTTGGGATGACCCCCGTGAGCTGCCCAAAACCGTTAAGGCAATCTCCTTGCCTCCTTCCGACCGTAGGATGATTGAACTTGAAGATCAAGTAAAATTCCTAATGAGTTCCTACGAAAATCCTAAATCTTCACACCATGTGAACAAAGTTTCTTCCTCGTGTGAGCCGTTTTGTGATCCTCATAACACGCGCACTAGCACTCGATCCCCCGAACATGCTTCCGTTGACTACGCATCCTCACGTATTAATGGAACGGGAGGAAGATTCCCTACAATACCCGGACCTAGGAATTTCAATGAAACCCGAGAGGCATGGAAAGGCAAGCCCGACTTCTACTGGGGACAAACTAAGGAATTCACTTCCAATGATTTTTCATGGCCCCACCTAACGGTCCTAACCAACAAAACATCGAAGGGATGTTGCAAAACCTTGTTGCATCCCAAGAATCCCAAATAGCTAAGCTCTCGGACCGCTTTAACCAACAACAAGCCGAAATGGATAGGAAGATAGACAACCTTTTGAAAGCCATAACTAATAGTGATAGGAAGGTTAATGCTATCTCAACTCCCGAGCCTTCCGGTGTAGAGATTAAGGACCCAAGTAAGCTAGCTAAGCACGTTCAATTCGTCAATACCATCGCCTTAGTTAAACCTAATGGAACAAATGACGAAGAGGATCATACACTTGAGAATAATGAAACAACCGAGGAAGTAGATGAAGTAGACAATAACTATTTCAATAAGTTTCCTACGGAAGAAGAACTATCTCACCACCCTCACTTAGTGCGTGACCTCCGTCACATGTATGTTAGGAAAAGCCCTAGAATCAAGTTTAACCGCCACACCCCAAATTACATTTTGGAATGGAATTCATGGGGATTGTTGTCATAGCATCACAATCATAGTTATATTGAGCGACCTAAAGTGTCGTTTGAAAAGAACATCGTTTGATTTAATAAAACAATCGAGTTTACAAAGTATAGGTCCCAAATGAAAATCAACGTGTGCGGAAATAAGTTTGTTACAATTCAAACGATGTTTTAAAGTTCGTAAAACCCAAGTGAGGCAGTCGTCACCGCGACTCCATGATGTGTCCAAATGCATGCCATGAAGTGAATGTCTTAGATACGAGATAAAACATGCTAAAAGTGTCAACACAAAGGTTGAGTGAGTTCATAGAGTTTGTGTTGAAATGTAAAGCCTTTCAAAATCGTTTATGCAAGAAAGGCATTGTAAATCCACCCGCCCAAGTTCCGCCCATACAAAACTTGCAACTGTGTGTTCACAACCTTTGCCAAAATGTGTATAGTTTATGTTCAAAGCATGATGTCAAATGAATTCACAATAGTACCTAACTCGACGTAAAACAATAGCGCTTAATCAATAGGACTAGACTCAATGTATCGAGTCAATCGATTTAGAACATTATCTGACGATGTATCGATAGTCAACCGACATAGAACTTTATCTGACGATGTATTAGTAGTCAATGACATAGAACTTTATCTGACGATGTATCGATGAGTCAACCGACATAGAACTTTATCTGACGATGTATCGGTAGTCAACCGACATAGAACTTTATCTGACGTAGAACTATACCAAACAAACAAGAACAACTAATATAGTACAACATTCAGTTTGAAACAATGATGATCATGATAGAAGTTATCCTTAAAAAGATAAAGTACTTGTGAAAAATAGTTAAGCATGTATCTCCCCCAAAATAGTACAAAACAATTGAAAATGGGGCTATGAAAACTCACCTGTTGCAATGATTATGATGACAAAAGTGAGTACACTGAAATGTAGCGTGAATCTCGAAAATGACCTATTATGAATGTTATGATACGTAATGAGTTATGATGTAATGTTATGCATGCAATTCGGATGATATTTATACCACTTGTGAATTTTGAAAATAATACTCTTCGTCGAAAAATACTCTTTTAACGTCTTGACCATTCTTAAATTACTTTGCAAGTATTTACGTCAAAATGACATCCTACAATAGTTTCTTAATGATTTATTATGATATTATAACTTTTCGTCGTAAAATAATGTCGTTGGAAATTTCATGAAAGTGACTAAAATGGCCTCGAAAAGCTAGTCGTAAAATGGTGTACGTCGGACGTTAGGAAACGAACTCAACGGTTTTGGAAAGCTTGTATCATAATCTCAAAGTTTTGGCATTTAAGTTTTTATCCTAGAGGTCTCGTTCATAGAGAAAATATAGGTTAAGTATGGTGATTTTGTCCAAAATGTAGTTTAAAAGTGATTTTCGCAAAGTTTAAGCAACCGTAAATAATTCATTACAACTCCGCTATACAAAGCGGTTGGTCGTTTTGGAAAATATGCTTGATAATCTCACTTTTATTAGAAGACATCTCGTTACAAAAAGTTCTACGTCAACGTTAAAAATAGCCTTCAATATGGTCGTTTGTTTACCGTAACATTTGTCTAACAAAAATAATATAGTTTTTCTTAACTAATAAAGTTACGGCAATTTTGTAAAAACGTGTATATTTTAGTCGTTACAAATCCGTTTTCTACGTATTATACGTCCTTAGCTTCGTATCAAAGTATACTAATATATTTTTGATAAGTCGAAATAATTTATAACGCTTAAGACTCGTTTTTGACTCGTACAAAACAAAAAGCAGTTCTTTGAAATTTTCGGGATAAATATATTTCGTCGTCAAACTTGAAAAATTCATAACTTCTTCGTTATAGCTCCGTTTTAATCCGTTCCAGCGGCCACGGATTCGTTTTAAAGTATATTTTCTAAATATCTAGGCCAAAGATTTTATGTCTATTGTCGTTTTTCCAGAATTACAAAATACGATCAGACCCTTTTTAATACTTGTCAAAATGAATTTTTCTCGTACTAAACCTATTCCAATCCCTTCAAAACAACTCCGAAGCTATTCTAATCCTACCATACACCTTCTTAGGGTGTCATGGGTTCCTAAACATCATCAAGACTAATATATAACAAGGGATAAGTTATAGGATGACTTATATATGTATAACTCTAAAAACAATGTAAAAATGGTATAAATATCCATAAGTCTTGCATGCTTTGCTCAAAAATGATGAAATAAATATGAAATGATAATGAAAGATGTAAAATGAAAATGATATGCTTACTAGTTACTTGATGAGGTGATTAGAACAAAGGATTAAACCCAAACACCCTAGGTTTTTATTTCAAAACCTTGATTAAGAGTGTAACTAGATTGTGAAATACTTGATCTTGAAAATTTTTTATGAATCCCTCTTGCTCCTTTAGTTTGGCCGGTTTTGAGAGGAAAAACAAGAGAAAGAGTAGCTTGAATTATTAAGTGAAGAGTGTGTGTGTAAATGATAGTTGAGTACAAATCTAGTTATGTAAGAAATTTTACCAACTTTGACTTACTCCCCCCCCCCTATGGCCGGTTTTTAGGGGGAGATGTTTTCCCAAATATATATATTTTTTTTATAATATGCATTATGTATAAAATTGTGCAAGTAAATGGATGTAAGTAAAGAAGGTTTGTAACTTGTATAAATATATATGTGCAATTGAGGTAGCTTTAGCTAAAATACATTTTTAATGGACCAAAGTAAAATATATTGTAGTTATAAAATTGTAAAATACATTTCTTGCAAAATTTGAGTGATATAGTAATTATCGTGTAGTTTTTAAGAAAAGCGTCGTAATAATATAAATTTAACGATTTATATACAAAATAAATTTAAAACACTAGGTAAACTCAAAATATTATTTTTATAAACTAAAAGTAAGTATAAAAATATATCGGAATAATTTTTGGAAGTATCGGATTAAACGTTCAAAATAATAACTTACGCGTTTAATGTGAAATGCAATTTCATGAATGAACTAACATGATGGAAATGATGTTAATGATATGTAGACTAAACCTAGTCTATACGAAATGTCCGTGATGATATGATCATGAATTCGCAGCTAAACCATTAAGGTTACGCGAATTTGGAACACGTAAACCTAGTTTACGATAAATGATGAAATAGTGAAACATGAATTGTTTTGAGAAATGTCACGAAAGTGCGAGTTGTCACATTCGCCCATCAAAAAGGAATTCATCCACGAATTCGGTTCGTGTTAGTCTATCAAATTTTGAGTTTATGATGAATATCGAGAGAGAAGACATGGAGAAGTGTCGTTACGGTTGTCGATGATTGAGAGCGTACAAAACATCGTAGTAGAGAAAATATTGGGTGAGTATCTCCGATGAGTAACACTTTGACTTTGAAATATGTGAAGATTTTGCTTGCACTAAGATTTATAAATAACTGCTCCCAACATAACATGATCCCTCCAGAATTAGACATAGTTAGCTAGGCTATGTATAATTAAGGAACGATGATGTGACGTTCGGTTTAGTTGTTATAACTCTCGATGTTTACAACGATTTAATCTGTGTCGTTAAAATGGTAGTTAAAGTGAAAGGAATTAAAATTCTCGTACATGATATCGAATCGAAAGGAAATAAAGTACGATAGATGAGAATATTTTACAACGAGTGGTTTAGCAAAAGTAGTACATCTTAAGTCATAAGATCCGAATACGATGGAAGACATAAACTTAGTACAACATAGTACATAAAGAAAAATAAGATTGTTAGTTTCCGAACTTCTTCAGTCTTCCGCGTTGTTGAAATCCTGTTGAGCTTTGCCTCCTTCTAACATGTATGCATTCCATGAGCACCTTCAACTTGTTGATCTTGGTTTTGGGGACATTGGTTCCGATAGTGTCCTTGTTCCCACATCCGAAACATGTGACTACGGCTTTGCCCTTACAGTCCTTAGCAAGGTGTCCTACTTTGTGATGACTAAAGCATATACCACATGGACCATTATGATGTAGCGTGCATTGGTGGCATCGCGGTAAGTTTCTGTATAAGCTCTTCCCTTTGTTGGTGCATCAACATAGACCTGGCGACTTCTTGTCTTCTATTACATTGTTGATGATGGTTAGTGTTACGGTTTTGGTTGTTGTTGTTATAACCTCCTTGGTCGTTTTCCCATTTCCTTTTGTTGTTGTTGATTTGGTTATCGTCGTTGTTGTTATTGTGGTTTCGGTTGGTGTTGGTGATATTTCCTCTCTTTACTACTTGTGCCATAAGCACGAGTCACTCTAATAGATTCCTCGATCGTTTGTGGATCAAAAGAAGTCACATCACCTTGAATAATCTCGGGAAGTCCTTCAATGAAAGCCTCCGGTAGCTTCTCATTATCCGAAACCATAGATGGGCATAACACGGCCAATTCTTGAAACCTTGAATGTAAGTATCAATGTCATACCCAATAGTTACCAACTCATAGAATTCGGTCTCCAACTTCTTCACCTCCGTGCGCGGACAAAACTTCTTTGTTACCAAACCTTTGAATTGCTCCCAGTGAGCTTGAAAGCATTTTCCATTCCCATCGGTTGAGCATAAGAGTTCCACCACGACAACGCTCCATCAAGTAGTGTACTCGTAGCAAACTTGACCTTGCTACCATCCGGCAATTACATAACAAAACACGGACTCCAATTTCTCGAACCATCGAACCATGGCGGTGGCTCCGCCGGTACCTCTAAACTTAGTGGGATCTCCACTTTTGAAATCCTTATCTGAACAGTTTCTAACTCCGGACCCTCTGCATTTCTGCTGAAGAAGCAAGCCTAGCGGCTTGACTTCCCTCGCAATTCTAGCGGTTTCGGCGATGCGCGGCCTCGGCAGCGGCGGCCCACCGTTTCCTTTCAATCCTTAGAGCATCGGCTATGCTATCCTCACCAACTTTTGAATAGCCGCTTGAGTCATTTCGGTGTGGCTTTCTTGGCGCCATATCTTCTTCAAAATAAAAGGAAAGGTGAGATGTAGCAAAGTCCGATGTCAATAATAAACGCCCAAAGAGATGTGATAAGAAATGATAAGTTTGAGGTTATTTTTCAAAATGATCGACGGTTTCCTAAGAAATGGGTTATGAGATGTCGTAAGTGCTTCAAATGTATAATGGTTTAGTGACTTAGTGTGTGAATAGCGTGTAACTCGACATGTTAGTGGTGAAACAAAGGAGTGAGAGTGACTTTGCCCTACTTAAAGGTTTATCTCGGCATTCGACGTTATCGGTGATGAGTCAACTGATATTAAAATTGCGATAGGGAATGACAAAGCATTCACCACATTAGATTATGAGGAAAAGATAATGGGATGGGTATTTAAGGGCATCCATGTGACAATCGATTTGAAATGAAAGTAAATAACTCGAAAAATGTACGTATAAATCGCATGCAAAGCGAATATGCACTTATGATGAAATGATGAGATGTTATGATGATGTAGTTATAGTCTAGGGTCAATGATGCAACCTAGTTCTCTATAATCAAGCTCGATGCCAATCTGTCACACCCCAAATTACATTTTGCGGTGGAATGGAATTCACGGGATTGATTGTCATAGCATCACAATCACAGTTATATTGAACGACCTAAAGTGTCGTTTGAAAAGAACATCGTTTGATTTAATAAAACAATCAGAGTTTACAAAGTATAGGTCCCAAATGAAAATCAACATGTGCGGAAATAAGTTTGTTACAATTCAAACGATGTTTTAAAGTGCGTAAAACCCAAGTGAGACGAGTCGTCACCGCGACTCCATGATGTGTCCAAATGCATGCCATGAAGTGAATGTCTTAGATACCTGAGATAAAAACATGCTAAAAGTGTCAACACAAAGGTTGAGTGAGTTCATAGAGTTTGTGTTGAAATGTAAAGCCTTTCAAAATCGTTTATGCAGCAAAGGCATTGTAAATCCACCAGTTCAAGTTCCGCCCATACAAAACTTGCAACTTTGTGTGTTCACAACCCCTTGCCAAAATGTGTATAGTTTATGTTCAAACGCATGATGTCAAATGAATTCACAATAGTACCTAACTCGACGTAAAACAATAGCGCTTAATCAATAGGACTAGACTCAATGTATCGATAGTCAACCGATTTAGAACATTATCTGACGATGTATCGGTGAGTCAACCGACATAGAACTTTATCTGACGATGTATCGGAGTCAATCGACATAGAACTTTATCTGACGATGTATCGGTAGTCAAGCGACATAGAACTTTATCTGACGATGTATCGATGAGTCAACCGACATAGAACTTTATCTGACGTAGAACTATACCAAACAAACAAGAACAACTAATATAGTACAACATTCGGTTTGAAACAATGATGATCATGATAGAAGTTATCCTTAAAAGATAAAGTACTTGTGAAAATAGTTAAGCATGTATCTCCCCAAAATAGTACAAAACAATTGAAAATGGGGCTATGAAAACTCACTTGTTGCAATGATTATGATGACAAAAGTGAGTACCTTTGAAATGTAGCGTGAATCTAGAAAATGACCTATTATGAATGTTATGATACGTAATGAGTTATGATGTAATGTTATGCATGCAATTCGGATGATATTTATACCACTTGTGAGTTTTGAAAATAATACTCTTCGTCGAAAAATACTCTTTTAACGTCTTGACCATTCTTAAATTACTTTGCAAGTATTTACGTCAAAATGACATCCTACAATAGTTTCTTAATGATTTATTATGATACTATAACTTTTCGTCGTAAAATAATGTCGTTGGAAATTTCATGAAAGTGACTAAAATGGCCTCGAAAAGCTAGTCGTAAAATGGTGTACGTCGGACGTTAGGAAACGAACTCAACGGTTTTGGAAAGCTTGTATCATAATCTCAAAGTTTTGGCATTTAAGTTTTTATCCTAGAGGTCTCGTTCATAGAGAAAAATATAGGTTAAGTATGGTGATTTTGTCCAAAATGTAGTTTAAAAGTGATTTTCGGCAAAGTTTAAGCAACCGTAAATAATTCATTACAACTCCGCTATACAAACGGTTGGTCGTTTTGGAAAATATGCTTGATAATCTCACTTTTATTAGAAGACATCTCGTTACAAAAAGTTCTACGTCAACGTTAAAAATAGCCTTCAATATGGTCGTTTGTTTACCGTAACATTTGTCTAATAAAAATAATATAGTTTTCTTAACTAATAAAGTTACGGCAATTTTGTAAAGCGTGTATATTTTAGTCGTTACAAATCCGTTTTCTACGTATTATCGTCCTTAGCCCGTATCAAAGTATACTAATATATTTTTGATAAGTCGAAATAATTTATAACGCTTAAGACTCGTTTTGACTCGTACAAAACAAAAAGCAGTTTCTTTGAAATTTTCGGGATAAATATATTTCGTCGTCAAACTTGAAAAATTCATAACTTCTTCGTTATAGCTCCGTTTTAATCCGTTCAGTGCCACGGATTCGTTTTAAAGTATATTTTCTAAATATCTAGGCCAAAGATTTTATGTCTCTGTTGATTTTCCAGAATTACAAAATACGATCAGACCCTTTTAATACTTGTCAAAATGAATTTTTCTCGTACTAAACCTATTCCAATCCCTTCAAAACAACTCGAAGCTATTCTAATCCTACCATACACCTTCTTAGGGTGTCATGGGTTCCTAAACATCATCAAGACTAATATATAACAAGGGATAAGTTATAGGATGACTTATATATGTATAACTCTAAAAACAATGTAAAAATGGTATAAATATCCATAAGTCTTGCATGCTTTGCTCAAAAATGATGAAATAAATATGAAATGATAATGAAAGATGTAAAATGAAAATGATATGCTTACTAGTTACTTGATGAGGTGATTAGAACAAAGGATTAAACCCAAACACCCTAGGTTTTTATTTCAAAACCTTGATTAAGAGTGTAACTAGATTGTGAAATACTTGATCTTGAAAATTTTTTATGAATCCCTCTTGCTCCTTTAGTTTGGCCGGTTTTGAGAGGAAAAACAAGAGAAAGAGTAGCTTGAATTATTAAGTGAAGAGTGTGTGTAAATGATAGTTGAGTACAAATCTAGTTATGTAAGAAATTTTACCAACTTTGACTTACTCCCCCCCCTATGGCCGGTTTTTAGGGGGAGATGTTTTCCCAAATATATATATTTTTTTTATAATATGCATTATGTATAAAATTGTGCAAGTAAATGGATGTAAGTAAAGAAGGTTTGTAACTTGTATAAATATATATGTGCAATTGAGGTAGCTTTAGCTAAAATACATTTTTAATGGACCAAAGTAAAATATATTGTAGTTATAAAAATTGTAAAAATACATTTCTTGCAAAATTTGAGTGATATAGTAATTATCGTGTAGTTTTTAAGAAAAGCGTCGTAATAATATAAATTTAACGATTTATATACAAAATAAATTTAAAACACTAGGTAAACTCAAAATATTATTTTTATAAACTAAAAGTAAGTATAAAATATATCGGAATAATTTTTGGAAGTATCGGATTAAACGTTCAAAATAATAACTTACGCGTTTAATGTGAAATGCAATTTCATGAATGAACTAACATGATGGAAATGATGTTAATGATATGTAGACTAAACCTAGTCTATGAAATGTCCGTGATGATATGATCATGAATTGACTAAACCATTAAGGTTACGCAATTTGGAACACGTAAACCTAGTTTCGATAAATGATGAAATAGTGAAACATGAATTGTTTTGAAATGTCACGAAATTGCGAGTTGTCACGGAACCCTTGGAATCTTAACATACCATGTTGCATAGGACACCTTTTTTGGCAAAGGCCTACATTGATCGCAAGTCCCAATCAACATAATGACTGCACCTACTACAATTGGATATTGAAGAAGCCTATTCCAACTAGGCAAGACCCCAATGATCCTAACGTTAGTTGCAATTTTCTCGGAAGAATTAAGGGATTGCCCGTTTATGTAGGTAGTTTCATGTTTCCTACGGACTTCATAATTGTGGATGATATTAGCACGCCATAGACCCTAGCTTGTCCCATGTTATTCTAGGAAAACCTTTCATAGAAAGCACCGGATGACCTATAATCCTCGTTATGAGTAGTGCGATTCAAGGATGAGACCGATGACATAGCTTACCAAATGCCGTTTAAGATTGAGAAGTTTTCATCACTCTCTAATGATGAAAAGGAACTTAAACTGTCGGTCTATTATAGGAATGATGAGGATAGGGAGAAAGGTGTAGATTATTGATGAGTGCTTATTCACTCATCATTTTTACCCACCTAAGACCTCAGAAATGACCAAAAACACCCAAATATGATCAAAATATGTTAAAAATATCCTCGGAGTGTGTTTTGTGTCTTGCAGGTACAAAATGATTGAAAACAGAGCGAAAACGAGTAAAATCGAGCCAAAACCATAAAAATACTGAAAAAGCCGAAGCCGGGAAGAGATTTTCTACGTTTGTTGACCAACTGAAGACCCGGACACGTAATTGGAGTGAGTTTGGGAAAACCGTCTTATAACCTAACCCTAAACCCAAAATTACCAAATTACCCTTCCTTTAACCTTTAAACCCAAAAATCCAAAAAATCCTAATTTTACCAAAAACCCAATTTCATAAAAACTCATTTTTATTCTTAAAACCAATTTTTAGTTTTCAATAAAAAAAAAAAAAAAAAAAACGTTTTTTTTACCCTTTCTCCCTTTCCCTCCTAAAACCCCTTTCCTGCTTCTCATCTTTATCCCATCCCAGAAACCTAGGACCCTAATCACCCTAAAACCCAGTCCATCCCAAACTCCAAACCCACTCACTCCCCTCCCCAAGAATAAGTCACGAGATACCAAGCCATGTTGGCAATCCAAGTCTCACCCATTGGAGCTCATTAAATCCACGGCTTAGATGCATCCTTGGTGCCCAAGTTGAAATGGATGGCTGAGATGATATCAAAGAAACACAAGCTCAAGACTCCAAGACCTAGACATGTAGTATAAATAGATAGTATGTAAGCCTTTGAAAGGCATTAGGGGTTTAGATTTAAATTAAGTTATCTGTTTTTATTATTCAGTTGTAATATTTTTTTAGTAATGAAAAATATTTTTCTTCTCTCAGCTTATTAGTTTGTTTTAGCTTAATTGGCAGATAAGCACTTAGTGCTTATTGGCTCATTACCTTTGCTTTTCTGTTTTAAGTTTACTTTGAGAAACTAAATTTGTTTTACAAGTGAAAGAGTACAAGCCTATGTTAAAAAAAATCAGTTTTCAAAAGAATTCCACCCATTCAAGGGTGTTTGGTTCATGCTTATTTTTGTCCAAGCGCTTTTTTACCCACTTTGACTCTCAAAGTCAAAGTGTCTTAAGGTTCAAATCAGTTTGCAACTAGAATTTAACTTGTATCACCAAGTTTGCAAGTTTTGTTTAATAAAAAAAAATCACATATCTGTTCTAAACTGATTGCTGAACAGTAGCATACCTGCTGTTTCACAGGCTTTTTCACAGCTTATTCTTAATCAAAATCTCTTCCAAATTACTTTTCTCACATCTCAACATACCACTTTCTATATATCAGTAGTTTGTTTGCATTTAGGATAGTTTTACTTAGCTTAATTTGCATTAAAAATCATCCAAAGCCATACCGGTTTACTTTTAACAATGACCTATGATCCCACTGAAGCCTTTCATGACTTATTTATAAGTTGTCCAAAGCTTTATAGGATCCCAAATAGTATTTTAGGAACCCTCTATCCCTAGTTGCATGTTTAGGTCCCTTTAAGGATTAGGATTAGATTTAGGTGCTTAAAATTAAGCTCAAACAGAAGCCCCATTAGGCTGCTTTCTTTCATTCCATATCGATAGCTTTTTGGACCCATTAGTTTTAGCTTATTAGTTGTTAAGCCTTAGCTTATTATAGGTACTTTAGTGCTTATTAGGTACTAAGGTCAGTTTAGTTTATAATTAGCTTATTTGGTTACCCATAGTGCTTATTTGTCCCTTTATGCTCATTTCCCATTTTAACTTAGAAATCTCAAAACTGCTTATCTTCCCTTTTTTGTATGTTCCCTTTAGCTTATCTGAGCTTAGTCTAAATGCATGTTAGCTTATTGGTTACACTTTGTTCATTTATTGCTTCTTGGTGCTTAAAATCTGTCAAAAGAATGCTTATTTGGTTGTGTGTAGTACTGATGTGAATAAGCAGTGTCCAACTGCTTATTTCACAGGTTTGGTAAAAAAGTTTTTCACAAAAAAGTTCAGTTTTTGCCTTATAATTAAGTTGCAAAAAGAAAATTTCAAAAAAAAAATAGTTTGCAAAAGGTGCGGGCACCGATTGAACTCGGTCTCTAGCCTCACCAACCCAACACATAACACACAACCAAGCGCCCTAGGGTCTTTGTTCATTAGATTCTTGCACTATTAATCTCTTAACCACAAAAGCAGTTTCTAGCTTACTAGCTCATTAGGCTTTTTAAGTGCTTATTTACAAAAGCAAGACCCAGCTTTTTAATTTTCTCAAAACCAAGTATTGTCCAAAGTATTTTCGTGAAAATTTGATTTTTCAAAATAGTTTAGTATTTTTTATAATTAAATTAGATTAAATTAGTTTTTAATTCGTAATAAATAATTTAAAAGTCGAAAAAATACCCGGCTTTTTCCTAAAATTATTTTTAGTCATTTAGAATGTAGGAAAATTGGTTTTACACCCGTAGCCTTTAAATTGCAAAAGTTTTACGTTTTAGGCTCGGTGTGTTCCCGGTTTTTAGCGTTTTTGCATTTTGGCACCCTAGGATGTAATTTAGCGTTGTTTTATTATTTCTTAGGCTTAGTCGTAGTTTATTTAGTGTTTTCTTATTTTTACATGCTTTATTTTCATTTTCGTTCTCTATTTTGTAGAATACGTAATCACAATTCCAAAAATTTGTTAAACCAATTCAAGTCCAAATCACGAAACTCAACGATCCCGTCAATTTCACACCTCGTTGGGACACGACCCGGGGAAATCACTTGCCCGGTATCACTTATCGAGTATTCGCGGGTTTTGCGTGTCGACCTTTTTCCTAAAGGGTTGGTTTGTAATTCTCTCGCGTTTATTCCGTATTTGATATTTTCTTATATTATATTTGACTAATCAATTTGGCGCCGCTGCCGGGGAGGTGTGTTGCGACAATATCGTGAAGTTTTTGTGATTAGTGACTTGAAGATCCTTCCTCGTGAAGTTTCCGTTTTTCATAAAATCCAAAAATACAAAAAATACTCTTCTCATTCCTCTTATCCGTATGATTCTATTTCTCTTACCCTCTCGTACCGTTTGATTCTACTCTTCTTTGACCTCAAAACTGTTTAATTCTATCTCTTTAACCCTCTATATGTTTAATTCTTATGTCGACAATCATCAACATCATCGTCACAAGTGTGTGTGAGCGGTGTGGAAGGCCTAGTTCAAGCGAATTTTGCAATGTGTGCGAATTATCCATCAAAAATTCTTTTCAAAGTTATTTTGACCACCCGCCACAACCCGAAATACGTTCTAATGTTGACAAACCCGTTCAAACGTCGGAGCTACCTCAAGCACCCACCGAGGGCTACGAGGATACTTTCTTTGAAGTTAGAGCCCGTAATCGAATCGAGCAAATTCAAGCCGATGAAAAAAGGTCGAGAATTAGAATTGATTACGATGAACCCGTTCAAACACCGGAGACCATAACGGAAGTGGTGGAACTTGCTAGCTCTAAGAGCACACCACTTGTCCCAACTCCGGAATCTTCAGAACGTTTTACCGACGATTTCTTTAGGGCCAGAAATGACATGATTCAAAACTTCTTAATTGAACTTCGTCATGATTCAACTTCGGGAAATACCACTTTACCTACCATATGTGATGTTGATGAACCCTCGATTCCTATTCCCGAGCCCGAAATATCTTTGTTTGATCAAAATTATTGCTACGGTTGTGGAGACTTGTTACCACAAGGTTTTCGTTGTTACAAATGTATGTGCGAGTGGTGTGGAAACTATCTTGTCAATGGATGTTGTTCGATTTGTGCCGAGAATTCATTCGCTTATGATTCTAACCCAAACTCTTTCAATTATCCTCAAAACAATTTCAACTACCCTCCACAAAATTTATACGAACCGAACCGTATTTTCATCATTTCAATGATCAAACATCGTTTCAAATTTCTCTCCCAATACCCTCATTGTGCTAAGTGTGGGGTCCTCATGATGATTATCAATGTCAATCGTGGAATCATAATTACTTTGGACCCGATCCTTGTTATAACACTTCCGCTTTGACAATGTCCAACCCCATGACTTCCGTCATTGATCCATTTCCTCATATGATTCTTGAGGAACTTTCCGAGGAACAAGCTGCTCGCAACGAAAGATTACTAGCTGATGAGCGAGCAGCTCAAAAGCTTCTCCTCTTTAACGAAGCTTGCCGTCTCGATGACGAGGATGAGGAAGATTGGGAGATGACAAAGGACAAGGTGCATATCTCAAGCCCACAAAGTACCGCACATGTCCACTCTCCAACCTTATCTACCGTAGAACCTTCGGATAACCTTTTAATGGGGGACGAAAATCTTAGCACTATTCTGGAAACGAAACCGTCTTGTGTTGAGAACCTTGTCCCAACCCCAAGTGAGTCTGAGGTTATTTCAGGTAATATGTTTGATGAGCCTCTTGATGATGACTCTTCTCCTCCTCTTGACATCCCAAACGATCATGTTGAGATGTTCTCCGATTCTGACAACGATTGTACTTCGTTTGACGATTCTTTATCTTATGGAGACATAGATTATGTCGAGGAGTTATGATTATTATTAATTAAAACTATTTTAACTAATAAATAATTACCTAAAATACAAGAAATTGTGAAATAAAGCTAGAAAAATAAAATTAAGACTTAGAAAAATCTAAAATATCAAAATAAACTTTTCAAAACTAATTTTGTAATTTTCTGATTAATTTTCTATTTTCTATGAATTTAAATCTATTTAAATCTAATTTAAATTATGAAAAATACCAAATAAAAGGAGAAAAATAAGGAAAAATATTTTTTATGCTTTTTATATTTATCTTAAACTGGTAAAATTGAAAAATTATTTTTTTGAAGCTTTTCTTAATTATTTGTATTTAAAGCTAATTAAAAATGCTTAAAAACTAATTTAAATAAAGAAAAATAGCTAAACACCTTAGAAAAATCTGAAAATTTCAGGAAAACTCTAAAATAATATAAGGAATCTGAGAAAAATGAAAAAACAGGAGCTTATGTGCAAGATATTGAAGCTGATGACCAAGTGCTTATTGAAATAAGCACTTTGATAAGCAAATGAAGTCCAAAGTCTACCAAATCAAAACAGAAGCCTAAGTATGCTAAAGGAACTAAATGGAACAAGATTCAACAAGCTAAACACTGATAAGCTCATTACAACAGATTGATGTTTTGAGATTTTGGCTTAAAAAGCAGTGAAGGGTATCAACTTTAGACACAAGCACAATGTTAACAAAAGCTCAAAATGGAAACTAAAATTGGGACCTAGACTAGACACGGGTGAGATCTAATGCACCAAAATCAGACCTTGCCAAGCTCAAATGAGCTTGTGGCAAGGGTGCAAGTTCTGCAAAAGCCACAGGTGCTTAGTGCCTGCACAGAGGCACTAATCACCATTTTGACAAGCTTCTAAAGAGCTTAAGAAAATTTGCAAAATTATGAAAAATGACAAACATAAACTAGACCAAGAGAGGTTTTAAAAGCAACAATATTCACTTGATTTGACCAAGAAATGAGTACAATAAAAATCTTTCCATTTGGGCTCAAAAGCGAAATTTTGCAATTTGACTTTTGATCAAAGCGAAAGATTGACTTATTTGAGTTTTGATCATGAATTGTATGTTGAAAATGGTATAATGTGATGTTATAAGACTACCGCAACCTAACTCTATGGATTTTGAACATGAAACAAGATTTGGATTTGGCAAAACCACAATGATGAGTTATTAAGGCAATTGAGCGATTTTTGACTTTTGAGCTTTACAGGCACAATCTAAGGCAGATAAGAGTTCAATAGGTCTAAAAATGCAACCCAACTGATTCTAACTACTGGCTAAACCTTTAAGACAGTTAGTGCAGCCAAACCAAACACCCCTTATTACAACTGATAACCAACTAAAATGATAGAAACACTACACTAGCTTGTACCAATGATCACACTGAGCTTAATCATGTTTAATATAACTACATAGACATATTTAAACTAATGAAGACCAAAGATAAACAGATAAGCAAAAACTGAAAATTGACTTGAAATGAAAAGTGATATATAAACTCACTTAGGTTTCCAAATTGTTTTGGGCTAAGACAAACCCAAACCTATTCTATCCTAGTCTAATCCAACCATTTATCATCACCGCAACACCCCTGCATCAACCAAATAGCCATTTCCCAAACCAAGCGCACCGGTTTGACTTACATTGACCATCAACCACATTCACTTGAAAATGAAATGTAAGCTTATAAAAGCTTAAATAAGCTTGAATGATCACTTTTAGCTAAGAATTAAGTTGTTGGAAGCTTGTATATAGGATTAGGAAACTAATGATTTCAACAGTGGACAAAAAAATTGAAACTGAACATGAACTTAAATTGATAGTTGAAATAAGTTGTGATACACTAAAATACTTATAATTGATACAAACAAACTTGAAAACACAGCTACAAACTACTTAAGACATGACAATTTAAAAGTCGACATACATTTTTAAAAACTAAAACTAACTACCCTTCTTCAAGCTTCATTCTTCCCTTTTTATAGTTCCAATCTGTTTCTCTCACATGTCTGAGCAGATCCCACCTCTAATTTAAGCCATTGGATCACTTAAATTGATCCTAGCCATCAAATGGATTTTGGCGGGAAAATGGATATTTAACAGTGGTTGAGTTTGAGTATGTAGAGGGGGAAGGAGTTAATGATTTTTGGATATAGTGTTTGGAGGGGGGACAGGATTGTGATAAGGTGAGGAGGGGGGTGGGAAGGTTGAGTGTGCGAGGTGAATCAGAAGCAAGTGGGGAAGAAGGTGGAGTTTGGCGCGTGTTTGGGGTGTTGACCAAATTTAACCGGGTTAATAATCAAAGGGTTCACAATAGCAAATTGTGAGGGTCCAAAGTGTGTGAAAGTGGTCCAAAATAGCTTGTAAAGAGTTTATTAATACAAGGACTATTATTGTAATTCACGAAAATTGAGGACCATAGTCGCCAACTCATCAAAGATGTTCCAAGGACTTAAAGTGACAATCTTCAAAAGTACAAGGACCAATGTTGCCATTTTCACATTTTCGAGGACCAAACATAAAACTTGTGAGCTAGTTAGCTTAGAGGAAGTGAGAGATTCGATGACCTACGAGCGAAATTGAGGACGAGATACGAGATTCGTGAAAAATTGTTCAATGTAAATCTCCTCGTTTCTAAGATCGAATCATTTTGTGCTAAACCGACTTGACTCCTATCCCCATTGAGGATAGTGACTCTATCTTGGAAAAGCCCGAACCATTTTCTGAGCTTGAGGCTTTTTCCAATGATTCTCTTCCGGAATTTGATGTATTCCGCTTTGATGACGATCATACTGAAAAAGAGAATAGTGGCAATCCCACTTTTCATCTTTCTCTTCCTGAGTATGAGTCGTCCACATTTGAATTGCTTCCTCCTTCCAAAAGGAGTAGGCTTTTCCATGAGGAGTTCGCCGGTGAACTCGCTCGCATCGATCCTCTTCCTCCGGGAATTGAGGATGAGCTTTTTGAGCAAAATGCTCTACACCCCCTTTCCTCCATGAGTAACTCATCCACCCTTGAGGATTTTACCATGGTTGATACTTGCGTTTCATTCCTCTCTGAGGATAAAGTTTTCAAACCCGGTATCTTACCTTTCAAGGAGTTCACTCGGATATTTCTTAAGTCCAACACGGATGTTGTGACTTCTCTTGCGGTGGAAAAGATTTTTGAACATTCCGTTAATGTTCCTCAATCTAATCTTTTACCCACCTATCCCACCCGTTGTCAAGTAATTGACACTTTGCCTTCTCCTCCCATTTCTTCTCCATGTCTTAACTCCTACGGGAGTGAAAACACCATCTTTGACCCCGGCATTTCTCATTCTCTTTAGCCGGGAATATATCTCATCGGTGTGGAACTTTCACGTGCTTCAAATGTTTGTCCAAACATCTTGAATGAAAGTCCGATGGAGATTGTTTCTTCCACTTTGCTTCCCCATGAACCAATGAATGCGGGTCGAGTCAAGCTAGCGACTCGGGAATCAAAAATTAGCACACTATACGGGTTTTCACCGTATTTGACTTCTTTCTACTTTCTACCACCCTAGTGTGGGGAGTTGCCCGTTGTTGTATATAAAGTTCAAAAAAAAAAAAAAAAAAAAAAATTCAAATAATGGCCGTAGTATTTCCCTTTTACGTTCTATGTTTCGGCATAACCGCGGTACTTTGAATATTGAGGGCAATATTCATTTCTAGTGTGGGGAATTCTCACAATTTTAATACCACCCAATTCCCCATTTTGGCCAAATTTTTTTATGGTCATCGATCCGACATGTCTAACAAACAAAAGGATTGGCTAATCCAGAGCAAACGGCTCTTGGTAAAGATATCTCAAATCCGTTGACGGCTTGCAATTTGCCCAAAATTGTATGGTGTTCATTCACCATATCTTTAATTAGTGAAGAGTTGGCTAGCCCGCAAGTTTATGGCTTGTGGTAAAGGCGGTTGGAAAACCATAATTGGTAATCGACTCACCAAAGATATTTTATCTAAGAGTTGGCTAGTCCGAAGCAAACGGCTTCGGTAAAGACAAATCAAATCATTTAAGCGGTGATTTGCTCAAAATCATATGGTTATCGATGTACCATAGTTCTTACTTGAACTGAAACATTTGGCTACTCCGTAAGTAATGGCTTTTGGTAAAGAGATTCAAATCCATTAAGTTTTCTCAAAAGATTGCTAGGGACTAGCAATTGCCTAGTGTGGGGGAATTTGATGAGTGCTTATTCACTCATCATTTTTACCCACCTAAGACCTCAGAAATGACCAAAAACACCCAAATATGATCAAAATATGTTAAAAATATCCTCGGAGTGTGTTTTGTGTCTTGCAGGTACAAAATGATTGAAAACAGAGCGAAAACGAGTAAAATCGAGCCAAAACCATAAAAATACTGAAAAAGCCGAAGCCGGGAAGAGATTTTCTACGTTTGTTGACCAACTGAAGACCCGGACACGTAATTGGAGTGAGTTTGGGAAAACCGTCTTATAACCTAACCCTAAACCCAAAATTACCAAATTACCCTTCCTTTAACCTTTAAACCCAAAATCCAAAAATCCTAATTTTACCAAAACCCAATTTCATAAAAACTCATTTTATTCTTAAAACCAATTTTAGTTTTCAATAAAAAGAAAAAAAAAAAAAAAAAACGTTTTTTTTACCCTTTCTCCCTTTCCCTCCTAAAACCCCTTTCCTGCTTCTCATCTTTATCCCATCCCAGAAACCTAGGACCCTAATCACCCTAAAACCCAGTCCATCCCAAACTCCAAACCCACTCACTCCCCTCCCCAAGAATAAGTCACGAGATACCAAGCCATGTTGGCAATCCAAGTCTCACCCATTGGAGCTCATTAAATCCACGGCTTAGATGCATCCTTGGTGCCCAAGTTGAAATGGATGGCTGAGATGATATCAAAGAAACACAAGCTCAAGACTCCAAGACCTAGACATGTAGTATAAATAGATAGTATGTAAGCCTTTGAAAGGCATTAGGGTTTAGATTTAAATTAAGTTATCTGTTTTTATTATTCAGTTGTAATATTTTTTTTAGTAATGAAAAATATTCTTCTTTTCTCAGCTTATTAGTTTGTTTTAGCTTAATTGGCAGATAAGCACTTAGTGCTTATTGGCTCATTACCTTTGCTTTTCTGTTTTAAGTTTACTTTGAGAAACTAAATTTGTTTTACAAGTGAAAGAGTACAAGCCTATGTTAAAAAAATCAGTTTTCAAAAGAATTCCACCCATTCAAGGGTGTTTGGTTCATGCTTATTTTTTGTCCAAAACTGCTTTTTTTTACCCACTTTGACTCTCAAAGTCAAAGTGTCTTAAGGTTCAAATCAGTTTGCAACTAGAATTTAACTTGTATCACCAAGTTTGCAAGTTTTGTTTAATAAAAAAAAATCACATATCTGTTCTAAAGCGATTCTTTGAACGAAGAGTATACCTATTTGTTTCACGTGCTTTTTCACAGCTTATTCTTAATCAAAATCTCTTCCAAATTACTTTTCTCACATCTCAACATACCACTTTCTATATATCAGTAGTTTGTTTGCATTTAGGATAGTTTTACTTAGCTTAATTTGCATTAAAAATCTGTCCAAAGCCATACCAGTTTCTGTTTTAACAGCGGCCCTGCAGTCCCACTGAAGCCTTTCACAGCTTATTTATAAGTTGTCCAAAGCTTTTTATAGGATCCCAAATAGTATTTTAGGAACCCCTCTATCCCTAGTTGCATGTTTAGGTCCCCTTTAAGGATTAGGATTAGATTTAGGTGCTTAAAATTAAGCTCAAACAGAAGCCCCATTAGGCCTGTTTGCTGTTCCATATCAGTAGCTTTTTGGACCCATTAGTTTTAGCTTATTAGTTGTTAAGCCTTAGCTTATTATAGGTACTTTAGTGCTTATTAGGTACTAAGGTCAGTTTAGTTTATAATTAGCTTATTTGGTTACCCATAGTGCTTATTTGTCCCTTTATGCTCATTTCCCATTTTAACTTAGAAATCTCAAAACTGCTTATCTTCCCTTTTTTGTATGTTCCCTTTAGCTTATCTGAGCTTAGTCTAAATGCATGTTAGCTTATTGGTTACACTTTGTTCATTTATTGCTTCTTGGTGCTTAAAATCTGTCAAAAGAATGCTTATTTGGTTGTGTGTAGTACTGATGTGAATAAGCAGTGTCCAACTGCTTATTTCACAGGTTTGGTAAAAAAGTTTTTCACAAAAAAGTTCAGTTTTTGCCTTATAATTAAGTTGCAAAAAGAAAATTTCAAAAAAAAAATAGTTTGCAAAAAGGTGCCAGGCACCAGATTCGAACTCAGGTCTCTAGCCTCACCAACCCAACACACAACACACAACCAACTGCCCTAGGGTCTTTGTTCATTAGATTCTTGCACTATTAATCTCTTAACCACAAAAGCAGTTTCTAGCTTACTAGCTCATTAGGCTTTTTAAGTGCTTATTTACAAAAGCAGTACCCCAGTTTTTTAATTTTCTCAAAACCAGTATTGTCCAAAGTATTTTCTGTGAAAATTTCAGATTTTTCCAAAATAGTTTAGTATTTTTTATAATTAAATTAGATTAAATTAGTTTTTAATTCGTAATAAATAATTTAAAAGTCGAAAAAATACCCGGCTTTTTCCTAAAATTATTTTTAGTCATTTAGAATGTAGAAAAATTGGTTTTACACCCGTAGCTTTTAAATTGCAAAAGTTTTACGTTTTAGGCTCGGTGTGTTCCCGGTTTTTAGCGTTTTTGCATTTTGGCACCCTAGGATGTAATTTAGCGTTGTTTTATTGTTTCTTAGGCTTAGTCGTAGTTTATTTAGTGTTTTCTTAGTTTTACATGCTTTATTTTCATTTTCGTTCTCTATTTTGTAGAATACGTAATCACAATTCCAAAAATTTGTTAAACCAATTCAAGTCCAAATCACGAAACTCAACGATCCCTTCAATTTCACACCTCGTTGGGACACGACCCGGGGAAATCACTTGCCCGGTATCACTTATCGAGTATTCACGGGTTTTGCGTGTCGACCTTTTTCCTAAAGGGTTGGTTTGTAATTCTCTCGCGTTTATTCCGTATTTGATATTTTCTTATATTATATTTGACTAATCAATTATGTTATGGCTAAGATTTTCGGATTCTATAAGGATTGCTTGATCCTAGGACCGGAATATAGGACCGATTGGGGAGAGGATGAACTCTTAGAGAAGTGCATTATAGGGCATTTCTACAACATGGAATCCCCCATTAGAGACCGTCAAGGTGGCGGTAATGAAGTAACGTAGGAGCACTACTACGAGTCTAGCTACAAGACTCTTAAATAAAGAAAAGCGCTTCGTGGGAGGCAACCCATGCTTAATTGTTTGCTTGTTAGTGTCATATATCTTTTATCGATTGTTTATTCTCATGTTTAAATTTGTAAAAATGCTTTATTTTGTTTTAACCTCGTCTTAATTGCATATAAAGGTATTTTACATAAGGGATAAGTGTAGGAGGATTACACACATTTTCAAGGAAACGTAAACATGAGAATAACAATTCATTAAAAGATATATTTGTGTGTTTGTTCGAGTCAAATGCTTGTATCGAGTCATAATGGATGTTTTGCGAAATTTTTCCGATTCTAAAGATGTAAGTTTTCCGAATTTTTTCCAGAAAATCGCGAGACCGCTTTTTGTCGGGATAACCGACGACGTCAGATCGCAACTGACGGCGTCGGGAAGGAGTAAAAACAACAGATTACTTTTTTCTCGTTTTCTGAGCTACTTAAAAATTTTTGGAATTTTCCAGGTCTTAATTTTCCAGAAATTTTGTAAACATCAATTCCACAAGCATTATATCTTAGTTTAAATCGAGTCTTATATATATTATTACCGCCGATTTTACGCGAAAGTTTCGTTTGTTTTCTTCAAGTGTGCAGGTTTAATTTATCAAGAAGAAGTTACATAAGATTGGAAGGAGATTTTCACGCATAAATTCTTCTTGGAAAGAATTTAACCACTACTTCACACACGGATCCTACCGAGCTAATCAGGGGAGTACTAGTTTCTTTCATTTTTAATTACCTTCCAATTATCATAGCTTTGATACTTTCGGGAAACATTGGGGACAATGTTTAGTTTAAGTGTAGGGAGGGAAAATAAAACGGGAACTTTGAAACTATGCTTATCCTTGATTATTTGCTTTGTCCAAATGCACTTTTGTAATAAACCATGAGAAAATGTCGGTTAGGGTAATTTTAGCACCAAATTTAAATTTTTTCATGATATATAGGAGTGGGCCATTAGTCTTAACAAAAGCGTCTCACGGATAGGAAGTTACATGACTAGCACAAAAAAACCCTTTACCACCTAAATTCCACCCAAAATGTGAGGATCGCCCTTAGATTAGTAGGAATTAAAGCATTCATCTTTAATGCTTAGAGTGTAAACCGGTAGTATATTAGATTCTAGAACTTGTTTTGTGATGCATTCCGAGATCGCTAGTAAGACTACACTTGTGTAGTTAGGAATAACTAAATGATAAGAGGCATTAGGATAACCCTTGTTTGATACCCGTAATATAATTACTTCTTCCACATCGGTTGAGTAATTCCCCACACCCTTTGCGTTGTACTCATCTTTAGTGCACGATACCCTAGTTAACCCCTCGAGCCTATCCTTTTCGCGGTTCTCGTGATGTTTCGGGTTTTCCGGAGTATTAATGAAGAGCATTGTTTACACCCCACCCCCAAATGTACACCCAAATCGCCTTAGCCTACCTTGTATGCACTCACTTTTAGTGCATTATTGTTATCATCTTAAACCCTTAGTTCAATTATCTAGTTGCTTGCATGAGTTGCTAAGTCGAGTCATATCCTTTGTATACAGTTTTGGGACGATTGGGATTCATGGGAAAAGTTAAAGTTTATGAAATGATGGGAAAGGAACGTTAAATTCAAATTCCCTTTGTTTGCGTAATAATGTACCCCAAGTGTTTTGATCTTTTCAATTCGGGTCAAATTAGTGTTAGAGTAATAAAAACTCAAGTGTAGGGATGTGCCTATAAATCCCTATCATTTTGATGTTACCGTAGAGGATGGTAGAGTAAAAGTGTATGGGAAAAAAAATCGAAAAAAATAGAAAAGAGAAAAGAAAAAAAAAAAAAAAAGGAGTGTTGAAAAAAAAAAAAAAAAAAAAAAAAATATGGGCTACCATCCTACATCTATCCTTTAATTTATGTTTGTTTATTTCAGTTAGCTAGAGTCTAAAGTGTCGAGTCTTGTCTTAGCAACGCCATTCTTCGTATGCTTGTAACATAAGAGATTTTTGACTTGCCACCACTATATAGCCTATCCCACCAAACCCTTTGTTTCCCTACCGTAAGCCTAACATTACAACCCTTTAAAGACCTCTTTGATAGTCTTTCCTAGGTGCTTACGCCAAAGCGACGGAGGTTTGATCTATTCTCAAGCCTATGGTAATCTATGTACTAGGACCGGTTAATGAGTGTTTATCTTTCATTTCTAATTTGTTATATTTCATATACACCCGAGAGAGATGTGAGTATCCAAACACCCCATGTGAGGTGCTAGTATGTAATTTCCGTGCTTGTTATGACTTTTGCGGGGCTTATATGTGTTGTGGACCGTTTTGAACGAATGCTTCATGACCCATAACTTATAAATTAATTGGCTAAAAGCACATTTGCTTGAGGACAAGCAAATACCAAGTGTAGGGACATTTGATAAGGTTTTAAAAGGTACCTTTTGAGGGTCGTTTAAGCCCTTATTTGATCACTTTGTATCCGTTATTGCTTAATATCGTTCCTTTTCACTTTTAGGTCTCTTGAAGGCAAAATCTGGAATGGCACTTATTTGGACGAAAAGCGCGATTATCTGAAGAAAATGGCCAAAGTCGAATCGAGACACTCAAAGTCTTGAAAATATAAGGTGACGCGTCGGTGTTAATTGTGACGCCGTCGGAGGATCTTTATGATGAGACGAAGCCAAAACTCCCGGTTTCAAGTGACGACGTCAAGTTATGAAAGAGTAGGCCGTCGCAACTCGGACGGCCTAGATGTAATCGAGACGGCGTTCGAAGTGAAGAGGACGGCGTCACAAGCATAAGGTGATGCCGTCGCAAGTCTAACGTGGCCAAGACGAAACCCTAATGACGGCGACACGACGGTGTCATAAAACATAAAGTGACGTCGTCGCATGTGTAATATTATATATAGAATCCGAATTTTTCAGTATTAGGTGTGTAGTCTTTTGGAGTAAAAACCTAAACCGAACCAAGGCTGTCTTGTACAGTATTTTAGGGTTCCAAACCCTATCTTACACCAAGATAAGTGTTTTACTTCATTAATACAATTATGTCTTTGATTATTTGTGTGTATGCTTGCATGTTTTCCATGTCCGGCTAATTTACTTGTGTGTTTGCTTAGGGAATATGAAACTTAATTATTGAATATTGATTGGTTGATTCTTATCTTAGTTGATTAATGATCTAGTAATGCGATAGGTCATTCGTTGTGTACGTAATGCTTGATTAAATCTTTGTGAACCTTAGAATATGACTCCTTGAGTAGTTGTAAGCTAAACCATCCAAAGAGTGCCTTAGAGTAAGAGTTTATTATCCCTAGTGGGTTTTGTAGACGAAACCCTTTGGTAAGTTCAAAGAGTTAGGGAGAAAATCATACCCTACAACCTTAGACACACAACGCAACTAGGAATAAGGACGTGACAATTCAACCACCAATAGGAGATAATTAAGGAGTAGTAAAACCTAAGTAAACACATCTTTAAACTATCATACGAGCACACATTAATTAGACATAGACTACATACACCTTAGATTAGATAATTAGATAAGTAGAGTAATCGGTAGCAATACCAACCCCCAAATTAAACCCGAGATTCGTACCTTTCCTTTCCTTAAAAAAAATATAAAAAGATAAAAAAATAATCTTCCTCAACCAGAACCTTAGCGTAGTAACTTCTCACTAGCATTCCTATTCCCCTAGAGAACGATATCAATACCCATTGCTTACCCTAATACTACACTACAACGATTAGGTTCACTGCCTAGGGTGTTGAAAAACTTTCTCGACGAAAAGGAAGTTCCTTTGACCCCGAACGACGCGTGTAGCGTTATCACACATCAACTACGCTTTAATTTCTCAGACAAAAGTATTTATGATTGAAACTTGATTTTTCTCAAAAAACCTTCGTCGTATTGCAAAACTATCTCTCTTAAGAAATACGCGATTATTTTTCAAATAAAATTTTTATCAATCAGTAAATCTCAATTCGCTGGTTCACTCACTTCGTGTTGTCTACTTTAGGACGCTCCGGTTTGAGAACGGCTAGATCAAGCTGCGAAACCCTGTCAAGGAGATTCTTCGGAATTCTACCTGATCACAGGCAGTATTTATATTGATCAATGGGGAACCGTGGTTCATGCAACCCAATTCAACAAAAGTGAACAAAGACACTTTAGTGTGTTTTATTGCTAAATGCTGTTTGCAGGAACATCTGACGGTTACAGCTGATCGAAATTGAGAAGTCAATTCATAACCACATGCTCACACATCACTAGGGGTGAGCATCGGTCCCGGACCAGACCAGACCGCGAAGACCGAGGACCGAGCTAGCCCAAAAGCCAAGACCGAGGACCGGACCGAATGTGGTCGGTCCGGTCTCGGTCAGTCCGTCTATCGGTCTGGTCCGTTCGGGTCGTTTGCTCACCCCTACACATCACACTCACATTTAAAGAAATCATGATAAGTTCTGATCTAAACTCTGATACCAACATAACAATTGGTAAACTCTGATACCATTAAGCAATGCTTCCGCTACACTGATGCAAAATATCATGATCCAACAAAGTGTGAGCATGTTGGTCCAGAAGTCAGAAATATCACATGGAGGCGATACAACAAAGGATGATTAAGAGATTTACTGTGGCTGATGATCTCGAAGAAAGCTCAAAGATCACCAAGTCATGGATCAGTTAAAGACCTTCACTGAAAGTACAAAGTATGCGGACTTTGAAGAATCGAAGATTATGAGCTACAAAGCAAAAAACGTGTAATAGAATGATAGAACTCATAATGTAAAAGAGAAATGATACATGGACCTAAACTTAGGCCTAAACTTAGACCTAAAACCAAATGTCAGTATCCTGATGGCTGCAAACAGGGACTCACTTATTTTACAACCTATCAGGATGATGCCAAGTGGTTTTAGGTCTAAGTTTAGGCCTAATTTTAGGTCCATGTATCATTTCTCAATGTAAAATCTATATGTAATTGAGGTGACCTCCCTTAGGGGAAGATTGTTAGGATTTAGTAAATCCGTAAGTAAAAGACTCGGCCACCTCCAGTATTTGTAAGCTTTAGAAAGCTCATAGTCTTAGTCGTTTAGTTATTATACGTAGTTAGTTAAGTAACATTGTGGAGGGCGGACGGGTCTTTACCCACTGTATACCTAATCCACAGCCCGTACGTGGCGTATATTATAAAAACTATAAATACCTTCTACCTCCTAAGGTAGAAGGTTGGAGCTTCATAATATGACATTTACTTTCTCTCACTAGAAGTTCCCATTTCTCTCTACTTTCTCTCTCTAAAACTCATTCCATTCGAACCATATCTTTGTGTGTTTGTGTGATTGTGATAACCAATAACTTACACTAACCACTACACAACACTTCACGGACTTACACATCACCCGGATCTATACAACACTAACCACTACAACACTTCCTGGACTTACACACCGTCCGGATATACACTTATACAACAATTTCCAACTTATACACAAGTCAGATTTATCAATATACAAGAATGGAGAAATATGGAATCGATCTATATGTAACAAATGTTACACATGGACTAACTAGACTACATAACTTCGTATCTAGACGATAACGAAAGTTCTTCTCTTGCACTTGAGAAAAGAAAGAAAGAATCACATTTAAACAAGATTAAACAAGTTAATTGATCAAAGAAGGGAAGGTATAGAGGAGAGAAATTTGTGTGCAAAAGGGTGAGAAAACCTTTGGAAATGGTCCAATATTTATAGGAAGAGAGAGCAGGAGTGGAATCTAGTGGAGGTCCCTTAAATTAGGGTGATGATCCCTTATATATATGGGACCATCCAACCTTTAAGGGACCTTCATCATAGGACGTTTCGGTTATTGTCCTGTAGTGGAAAAATGTGGATGGTCCCTTAAATAGTTAAATATATGGACAGTACCTTATATATATGGGACCATCCCCTCTATAAGAGACCTCCATCGTAGGACACTCCTGTTTTTGTCCTTTTGTGGAGAAATGTTTTTCTAGTGAAGGTGGCATCTTTTTAGGCGGGAAAACCAGATTTTTTTAATTATATTCTTAATAAAAGATTTATTTATAAATATAAAATTAATTTGTATAATTTATTTTTGTATAATGGTTTTGTACATTTATAAAATGTGAGGTTTAAGGACAAAAATAATTCTTAGATCACTTAACTAGTTTGGTATATTGTTTGCTCATACCTTAAGTGATTCAGACTTGAGACGTCGAGAGATGTTGATGCATGCATGCATTGATGATTTTTGTTTACGAGTAACTTGTGCATTTTACTTTATGTATTACAAGTTGCATGTTTGTCATCATTAAAATACAAAGAGACTATGTAGATTAAATATCGTAACATTTGCACTAACATGTTGATCTTTAAGGCTTGAAGTCAATAAAATTCAAAGAAGCAGAAAAGACCGTATTCACCCCATCCACGGTTATATAGAAACCTTAATATTTATATACTTAAGCCTTTTTAAATGTTTTTACTATTTACCAACAATAATCACATTTGACAAATGTTATATTATGAATGCTTTACTGTTCATCTACAATGTATTTCCAAAAATAGTAAATAGTCCCTCCACTTAATTTGCATTTCAATGATAGTCCTTAATAAATGTTGAAATTCATCCCTGTGGTTAAATGCGATTGCAGCAACAGTGTTATCCGCCAAATGCAATTGTAGTAACAGTCCTTATGCTAAATATGTGACAATTTGTGTAACAAAAATTTACACAAAACCACCACAACAACCCTATCCTCCTCAAAATCTTAAACGATATGGTGACCAGACACGTGACCAACATCCATTATGGTAACCTTACCGGTGACCCAACTTTTTTTTTTATTTAAATTTCATTAATATATAAAAACATTACAATAATAATTAAAACAAAATTAAAAACATTGCAATAAAAATTAAAAAATTAAACTAATATTCTAAATTATGTAGCTCCTTGATCTTTTTCTTCAGGGTCAACATCGTCGCCAGTTGTTTTCCGGTTAAATGGTCATGTGGTTCATTGTAATACATGATGTCTTTCTCAAATTTTTATTTCTATTGAAATTCAAACATTTGACGTTGTAGCTCTAATTCTTTGTCATTTTCTGAAAGCTTTAGTATCTCCAATTCCGCTTGCTACCAACGCTTCATATATTCCATCTCCAATTCCCGCTCCTTTATTCTCAAATACCCAGAGGAGGCTTCCTATGGGAAACCATACATGTTGTGGCGCTTGACCATTTTTCGGTCAACATTGCAACATGAACAGCTACAACAGAAGCTGAAGCTTCGAAACGAGCTTGGGAGACCACTTTCTTCTTACTCATGTCCCAACCCATTGGTCGTACTTCCCGAACCTTTTCTTCCTCAGAATCACCCGCTTCTTCGTTCATACGCAAGCCACCTTGTGCTGAAGCTTCAGAAGTGGCGTGTGAGGTGCTTTTCGATGTTCGTGATTTTTTAGAACCACCTATTTTGGATTGCTTGTAAAAGTTTGGCATTTTGATATATTTCCATTTTTTATGGTCCTTCAAAACTCCTTCAAAATTCTCCAGCATCCAGTCATTATGAAGGGCGTATTGTAAATAACACAATACTCTTTTACTGAATGATCTTACCATGTTGTCTCACTTGAGCCACTCTTGTGCCTCCCTTTCACGGTATCATAAACCGCACAAATTGGGTAATTTTAGGACGAATCCTACCTTTCTATTTGCACAAAATTGAATCGTATCTTCTTGTGGAAGACTTCATTTCCTTTTCAAAATATGTTAGAACTTCCGTCCAAAATCCTTGTGCCTTTTAAGCATTTCTGTCAATGCTATTCTCTGACACGTGTATCCAAGCCCTACACAAGGCAACCTCTTCCTCAGGGGTACATGGTGTAGGTCTATCATCCATCGTCTTCTTGGCTTGTTGACGTCTTTTTGTAGTCTTCCTTTTGACGAGCACCACATCTACTACGGAGGCTCGGTTTTAACGGGTTCGGATGAACCATCACCCAAACCTTGACCCATAGTACAATCTTGACTACCCCAAAAATGCATCTATATTATCAAGATCTATAGGGTTAATGGGAGAAAATCATTGAAAAAATGGTTCCATCAGGGGTGACATTTCCGGACGATAATATTAAGATTGTTGTTGTGGTTGTTGTTGGTACGGATGTTGTGATTGGTTATACAGATGTTGTGGTTGGTTAAATGAAGGAGAAAACGAATTGTTGACATAAGCTTGTTGATGTTGCGAATGGTATGAGAAACTAGTGGGTCAAGAATTAGTTGGTGGTAAGTGTCCGATTAATTGAAAACTGGGATCGTTCGTTCTTCGTAGTAGAAGAAAATAGATGTAGAAGAGAATGTGTGAAAAAAGAGGAAGAAAATGTACTATTGTATTTATAATGAAAAAGTGGGTTTTAAAAAAAGTATATATATTTTTTGAAAATACACCAAACGGTAAAAAATGAGCGGTTGATAACATAAAATATTCCTGAATATTAAGTGTCAATTTCCCCCGATAATACTCATTTTTTATATCATTTATATGGATTTACGCTTGTTTTCCTCTATATTTCACTTTCAGGTAAAATACGAGCATTGGAGCTAAAGAGACGCGGATTTGGAGAGTTTATTGAAGATATATCATAGTATGTTCATTTTGAAGAAGTTACGGCGTAACTCCTCTCTCACATTACGCCGTAATTAAAGCGTGGCTCAGAAAACCAACTCAACAGAAGATTACGGTGTAACTCTCCCAAAGATTACGACGTAACCAACTAGGTCAAATGAGGTTCCGCGCCGCTGCAAGCTACGCCGTAATTATTGTCTTAATTACGGCGTAACCAGGAATTATTGAAGATACGGCGTAACTCCTTCAAGATGTTAAGCCGTAACCAGAATTTTTAGTGCAAATTACGAAGAATTGGATGTTACGGCGTAACTCTTAACATTAGTTACGCCGTAACCAGATCTGGCCTATAAATACTCCTCGAATTCCAGCATTTCAAAGCATCCCATTTCACACACAACACCAAGTGAACGTAAGTAGAAGTCGAAGGCAGATCTAGAGGAGCATACGGAGCTATCTCCAAGGGAGAATCACTCCACTACGATAAGCATTAGCATTTTATATTTTCTTTACTTTCAATTCATGTATTTCGTAATGTTAAACATTGAATCGATTGTTTTAGTTAATATGAGCGGCTAAGCACCTCTGGTGCTGGCCTAGTTATGATTCCTTAACTGTTTTGTTTATGTTTACATTGCTTCCGCATAATTATTTCTAAGTGTATGCATGCATAGTTTGTTGGTAGCTACCCTTGTTTCGGTAGTTTTGAATGGCGGTAGTGGCTAGTTACTTAGGAGATATGACCAACTGACCCTAAGTAGGTAGACTGAGTGGGAAGGGTAAGATATGACCAACTGACGACCCTTTCTGCTTATGCGATTTGACCAACTGATCACCTACCGTTTGGATGAACTTAAGAAGTCGGGGATGAGTGTTTAAGTTGCTAGCGCCCGGGAACTCATTGTTATGAATCTAGCATGTAGCGGTACTTAATAACTTGGCTTAGGGACTAAGAACAATCGGACTTATGACGGGTCACCGATTTCTCCGGTGGGGACCTTTTGCGATAGGTTAGGACGAACCGACCAAATGTTGTCCTAGCGACTTTGACCACACCTGAAGTAATTGGAAGTAATTAGACATAAACAAAACTAGTTAGGATGAATAACTATGTTAGCACCCCTCTCATTTATTGATCACAACCCTCGCCTTTATTTGCTTTAATAGTTAATTAGTTAATTCAATATCAAAATCATATTAAAATATGTGACACCTAGACTTAGTTTAAATCCGCACACATAGCTCTTGGGACGACCTCGGTTTTACCGAATACTACACTACACACGACCGGGTACACTGCCCGTTAGTGCATTAGGGTAGACCATAGGTATAACGAGACTTATAAATATTAAAACCTGGTCAGTAAAACCTGCATTAGCGGCCGGTTTTTTGATTTGTGTGAGGTTGGGTTCGGCTGGCTAGCCGATCGAATTAGGCAAAATGTGTGTGTGGGGGGGGGGGGGGGGGGGGGGGGTGGTGCACACATCTCAAACACCCAACCGATCGATTGGGTCACCACAAGTAGTCTTAATGAGATAAATATGGGCCCAAAATCTTTGCAATCTCTTATGTTGTGTTCTCGAGTATAAATTTGTATGAACTAAACATGTCATTATTAAGTGGTCCATTGTCCATTTTACTGTGTAATGTAATTTGTATTTCTTAAACCATGATGGTGAGGTGGATGACTCTGCATGTGTTAAATCATCATCATTGAAATAGTAATTTTAAGATTGTAATTAGTAAAGTAATAAGAAATTTTCAGAATATATTTTGCTAAATTCAAACCATTGTTTCAATTACAACTTATAATTTATGCGTTAAATGTTATAAGTTTTATGTGAAAATAGTAATTTTAAGATTGAAAATAGCAATGTTTTCAAACCCCGGTCGACCCGGCCGGTTTAACCGGTCGGACAGATGCCCAGCCACAAAAACGGGTAAAAAAAACTCGGGTTTTCTAAAACCGGGTTAACCAGTTAGACCCGCCCAGTTTTGAGTGACCCGGGTATTAAAACCCGACCGGGTTTGGTTTTTTCAATTTTTTTTATAAAAACCGGGTTGACCCGGCGGTCGAACCGGTTGACCCGGCGGAAAAATAAAATAATAATAAATAAAAAACCGGGTTGACCCGACGATTGAACCGGTCAAACCGGTGCCTGGTGACTTGACCGGGTCGATTAAAAACCCGGTTTTTAAAACATTGGAAAATAGTAATTTTCTAATATATTGTCCATTTACAAATGTGTCGCACAAATATCATATTTTGTCGCCCTATGATAACTTTTCACTCGCCTCAAATTTTCACTCGCCCCATTCCTCGCCTCACATTAATTTTTTCGCGTAGAAAAAATGGCCTCGCATTTTTCACTCGCCTATTCTTCCCATAAACAATTTTTCGCTCACCTAGATTTATCGCCTCATTCCTCGCCCAAACAATTTTTTTCGCCTAGACAAAATGGCCTCTCCTAAGATATTTTTAGTTCATTTCTAATTGATTGTGTTACCTACAAAATCAGGTACTACACATGTAGGGAAACTTTTTGTTTTAATGAATTTGACGGACGAGAACTAAAAGTTTATTTTAGTAAAAACTTATACGAGGGCTTGTTTCATAAATAGGTATCAATACGTTTAAAAAATAGGTTAGGATCCTCTCCCATTACTTGAGTCAAGTTGGGAGTTCTTCAACTATTGGATTAAGGGTGTTGATACTTACACAACATAAATTGATGCACACACTACAATTATGCACATACCATATTGTAACATATACATTAATGATGTGATATTGTGGTTTGTGCATCAATTTATGTGGTGTAAGTATCAACACCCTTGGATTAAATCCAATAGTCAAGATTGAAAGTGAGTCTTTTAATCTTGACCATTGAATTTAATCCAATGGTTGAAGAACTCACAACTTGACTCAAGTTGGTGAGATAACTTGAGGTTGATCCCTTAGAGGGGAAGGTATGGGGCCGTAGTGCCTCGCCGTGGTCCTAGCTGGACGTTTGTCGTCCTTCGCCGCCACACCGCCTACCCTCGCCGTGGCTCGCCGTGGGTGGGTTCGTCGTTCTGACGACGAGGCTTGCTTCTGACAAAAAGTGGGATACCAACGTATATATTTTGAATTTTATCCGTTTAATAACGGATACTAACCTTACAATTTTTATCATCTTCAATCAAATTACTAAACCATTTCAAACTTACTGAAACATGAGTTACACGAGTGAATCATCTTATTCCGGTGAAAGTGACCTTGAAGAGTTAACAGAACTAGAAATGTTTATTCAAGAGTTCGAGGCAGAGCAAACGTTGCAGGAACAAGAAGTCGGTCCTTCAAAGCATCGTCAATACTTCCCTCGTGAACGTGAAGTTGCTGAAGCACGTCTACTTGCTGACTATTTTGGTGACAACCCAAAATATACGGACGATAATTTTAGGCGTCGATATCGTATGAGCCGTCGTCTATTTCTACAAATAGTACAAGGTATTGAAACATATATTGAAACTCATCATCCTCTTCCTAAGCATTTTGATTTCTTTAGAGTGCGACCCGATGCTAGGGGTGTAATGAGTTTTTGTGTGATTATGAAATGCACATGTGCCCTACGCCAATTGGCTTACGGGATAGCACCTGATGCGTTCGATGAGTATTTACAAATAGGTGAACATTGTGCACGCGATTGCCTAGATTTTTTTCTTATGTGAATAATCCATCTATTTATTAAGGAGTTTTTAAGAAAACCAGATGAGGATGACATTCGTCACTTATACCATGCACATAACACTATTCATGGGCTTCCGGGAATGTTGGGGAGCATCGATTGTATGCACTTTGGGAATGGAAAATCGTCAGAAAGAATGGCAAGGCCAATTTCATAGAGGTGATAAAAATATCCAACTATAATGCTTGAAGCCGTTGCTTCATACGATTTGTGGATTTGGCATGCATTTTTGGGGTAGCGGGTGCGAATAACGATCTAACGGTTTTAAATAATTCTCCGTTATTCGACGACTTGCTTGATGACATCGCCCATGAGGTTGAGTTTGAAGTATACGGTGTAAATTTAAGCAAGGTTATTATCTAGTTGATTTGAATTTACCGGAGTGGGCATCTTTGTCAAGTCATTTACGATTGCAACTAACCCAAAATGCCGCATTCAAAGCGAAACAAGAAAGTGCTCGAAAAGATATCGAAGAGCTTTTGGTTTCCTCCAAGGACGTTGGCATATCATTGCCCAACCGGCGACAATTTACTATTGGCAAGTTACGGAGAATCATGTATGCGCGTGCATCATAATGCATAACATGATTTTGAAAGATCAACAATTTGCGATATCCGACATTCTTTGAAACGTATATTTCTCCGACACCAAATTTACAACAGACATGGATTGAACGTTGCCAATTGCAAAGGAAAAAAGCCGAAGAACTACATGATAAACGCAAACACGCAAAGCTTCAACGATGTCTCATCGAGCATGTTTGGCAACAAATTCAATGGGGACAATTTCAACAACAGAATCCAAATAATTAGTTTCGTTATAATTTGATGTATTTCTTGCGTATGTTTTTTTTCGTATCTTTATTTTATGTTTCGTATGTTTTTTATTATGTTATGTATTGTATTTTTATTTTGAATTAAATGAATTTAATTTATTTGGAAATGAAATTGAATAAAAAATAAAGTGGTAGTGGTGGACCCCAAATGAAGAGGTTGATGTTTGTTATGAGTGAGGGGGAGGGGGGAGGGTACTAGGTATGGTGTTATCCGATAACACGTTATTGGTATGCCACATCAGCGCCATCTCATCTCCATCCAATAACACACCAATAACTAAAACACCCATCCCTCATAACACACCACTAACATGTTATTGGGTCCCACAAAATACCCCACTAAAAATACTCACTCACTCACAATACATAAAATAAAAAATAGGAAAAACACAAAAGAAACCAATGGCTTGAGCCATTTCACTAACTCAATTCATTTACCAACTTTGGCGTGTTGGTAGGTGATAATGGCTCACGAATAAGACGACGAATGGCATGTTAAATAGCTACCATACCTTGTGCTCTAGTTGTGGAGAAGTGGGATGCTGATGTGGCGCTGAGGTGACACTGATGAAGTGATGATGGTCCATCACGACACCTTCCCCTCTTAGGGTGATGGAGGTGGTTGCCAATTTTTTTTTGCATATAATTGGGTCAATCACAAAATGACATGTCACTTGCCAAATTTTATACTAAAAGGTGTAAGTTTGATGGGGGTGTTGCCAAATTTTGACATTCGTAATACACTTCCAAAATTCCATGCCAAAACCGCATTAATATGAACTAGAAATTCCATACCAACGTCAACATATACTTACCAAAATTGCATACCGATACCCATTTTTTTATAAGGTGGTATTTTGCCGATCCCATTTCGATACCATGGCTCCATACCTGTCACCCCCGTCACCCTTAAAAAATTTCCTCTTTTAAAACCCCCAAATACCTGCAGTGTCTACTAAACCCCCCAAAACCTCAAAAACTGCCTAAAAAAAACTTGAAACAATGGGCGCAAATCAATCAGAAACTGATTCCTTTGGCTTGTTTGATGACAAAAACAATTCACAATTCGCGTTTTCGTTTCTTGATGCTGATTCTTCCCAAAACTCTCCTCCTCCGCTTCCACCTCCTCCTTGTATTGAAGTTGTAATATCCGAGGTATTATTCATTATATTAAATATCTATTTAATCAAACATCATTTTTCAATCTAAATTTGCTTGAAATTGTATTAGGTTTCATCTTCAGTAAAACCCACTTTGGAGCCTGTTAATTTGGATGGACTTACTCTACTTAAGGTACCCATTTTGCTGCTTTTTTTTTAAAACTTTTTTCAGGTCAATGTGTTAAGCTTCTAGCATTGGAAGTGATATACTAGGAAATAAAGGTGTAATAAGTTTTTACGTTGTGTATTTTTTTGTATAATAATTAAAGGGTGTTTGGGACTGCTTATTTTAACAGCTTAAGCAGAAGCAACTAATGTTACCCTAATTAAAATAAGCAACTTCAAAATGTTTTTTATTCTATACGAGAAGTATTTCTCTATATTCTGACACTCACAAACTGCTTTTGAAAATGCAATAAGCAAATCTGAAACGCTCTTTAGACAAGAAGATTGTCTGATTGTTTAGTGTCTTTATACATTTAAATACTTTTATTATAAAAGGTTTTCCAAACATGAAATCAAAAACATTTTGTTGCAATCTGTTTTGTTAGCACATACTCACTTTCCAAACACAATGCCAAACACCCTTAAACAAGAAAAAAAATTGGATTTTGTAATTTATCGCTACGAGGGAGTATTCGCTGTTGTAAACGGAGAACCTGATGCATTAGTTTCAATTAAGTAGAAAACCTGGATTCTGTTCTCACAAGTGCGACATTCAGATCTTCAAAACAATTTATGTTTATCGACATTTAAACTGGCTAGTTCATTAGTCAATAAGTGGCAAAAAGGGCTGTACTCGTAATAGTTTCTTTTGAGAAAATTCCTCTACGTTAATTAATTACTGGCATCACAAACTTTAGACTTATCAACCTTCTTTGGATGCTTGTGACGTGGAGTTCATTTGATACTTGTGATGCTACGTGTTCTGAAGCCCAACGCTGTTCTTGCTTTTAATTAGTTTACATGGATGCTGATTTCTATTAAGTGTCTTCTTTTTGTAGGGACGGGTGAGTACTCATGAAGTTTTTTCATTGTCGAATTCGGATTTAGTTCCAGGAAAATATGAAGGTTTGTGAATGCTGTTTCTCCACTTATCTTAAGCACCTTGATGAAAATCAAGCAGATTAGCTATATGTTATTGTGTTTATAATTCTTGTCGTTTTTTGTGTTAGGTGGGCTAAAGTTATGGGAAGGTTCGTTAGATTTGGTAAAGACTCTTCGCTCAGAGGTGGAATCTAACAATTTAGCATTGGTTGGAAAGAAAGTATTAGAGGTGTGATCTTATTTTTAAACTGGTTGTAAGTTTTCTTATTGGTTTCGGTACAATTGTCAAATGATATCCGGTAATCTGCAGAGGCTTAGTGATACAAAGTGTATGTGGGTTAGTTTGGAGATGGAATAAGAAACGCAAAAGTTAATGATATAATTACTTAGGGTGTGTTTGATGTGTTTGGAATTGTGTTTTGTTAGTCATTTACGATATTAAATGGATATATAATTGACTGTAATAGAAGGGGTTGAAGGATATACTATTTGTATGTGCTTTAGGAAATTGCAATAATCAGATAATTAGATGATTGAGTGCTATATATAGATTGAATCGCTAGATATATCATTGGTGCGAAATGAAAGGAAGCGTCTCTCAAATCAGGCTAAACATAGTATATAGGTAATTCTGTTACTTGTTTTGAGACTAATTACTCAACCCCTTACTGATCAGACAACAAAAACATTATCATTACCATTAGAGCTAGACTAATTAGAGATCTCAAGTTCAATTCCTGCTAGGTGCAAACAACCATCAAGTGGCCATGCCAACCTTGTTTGGGCTTTACTTGGTTTGATTTTGTGTGGCGGTGGGTTCAAAACCAGTGGAATACTCGGCCAAAAGGTAGAAACCATGGTTACCCATAAAACATTGAAAACTGAGTGTAGTAAACTTGTGATATATATTTCCAAAGGTAGATCCAAACACCCGTTAGTTGGTATCCATATATCTTATAGAGTAAATTGCAAAAATCATCCATGTGGTTTGGCCAAATTGCAGGTTCAGTCCCTATCCTTTCGAAAGTGTATCGTTGTCTCTATCTTATATTAAGTTATGAGTAAACTACACCATTCGTCCTTGTGGTATACGTTGACCATCAAGTATCGTCCTTTGACAAAAAAAAATGCACCGTTAGTCCTTAAGTGCGAAACGTTACTCAGCGTTGGTCTCTCACCCTAACTGGCGTGAGTAACGGGCGTTAAGCCTATTTAAGTCGAGGGTATATTTGTCTTTTCCCACCCACACCACACCCTCAATTAATTATTTCATCTACCCTTTCATTTCATTCACATACCCCCAGAAACTTAAAAACACACACCAACACTCCTCAATCAAATCATAAACCATCTCCATAATCCTGCAAGCTCAAGAACAAGCCAACAAAAACAACACCTCTTGTACACCGTCCGATCAATCACAACCACCTCAAATCCAACGGCAATTAAACAAGCCACGTCTACAACACACCTTATCCGATCAACCACAACCTCACATCATCGCAACAACAAACTCCGGTTGCATCGGTGCCACGTCATCCTCTTCCAGAAAAAACTTAATCCGCTTCGCATCGTTCTCAAACTTATTCAGATCCACTAACAATAACAAGTTAACAACAACAACAAAAACTATCCGTCAGTGACGTCATCACCGTCGATTCAACGACGCCGTTTCGTACGGAACAGAGGCGTTTCACCGGTGAGATCATCTGATTGTGAAAACGATGACGAGTTTGACGATGAGTCGAGTGAGTACGAATCGGCTGAGTCAACGAGCTGTAAACAAACGCCGCAAAAGACGCCTTTACGGAGGGTTAACGGAACAGGTGGAGGTAGTGGTGGATGGATATTCTGTTTGAGTCCGTTAGTGAGAGGTCGGAGTCCGAATAGGCTATGGAGTATGAAAGGGAAGGGGAGTGATGTGGTGGTGCCGCATTTGTCGTATGCCAAGTCGTTCGTGGCTAATAGATCAAGGAAACTTGCTGATTTTGGAAGGTCTACTGATCCTAACCGTTGATTTCATTTTCTTATAACTTTGACTTGGTTATATATTTTTTCTTCATTTTCGTGTTGATTTTTGTTAAAATTTTGTAAGTATGTGATTTCTGAATATGAATATTACTCCGTATATCTTTGTTGCCAAACTTTTTTGTGAGACTGTCCAGCAATGACAGCAATTAGTGCTAGTTTTGTCAAACATGCATTTAGCCGTATTTTAAGTTACAATTTGAAGTAGATTGTCTTGTCTCGAGTTTTTAGATAAGTAATCGGAAAATAAACAAATGGATGGTAAAAGTGATAAGCTGCATCTATTAGAACAAATGAAGTTTTGAAAAGCGTATTGATTATTGCTTATTAAGAAATCTGTTTTACAAATGTATAATATATTTTGAAAATGCAATCCTGAATGCTCACAGAATTATCAAGAAACAAAAAGTGTTGGTGTGTGTTTTTAAGTTTATGGGGTATGTGAATGAAATGAAAGGGTAGATGAAATAATTAATTGAGGGTGTGGTGTGGGTGGGAAAAGACAAATATACCCTCGACTTAAATAGGCTTAACGCCCGTTACTCACGCCAGTTAGGGTGAGGGACCAACGCTGAGTAACGTTTCGCACTTAAGGACTAACGGTGCATTTTTTTTGGTCAAAGGACGATCCTTGATGGTCAACGTATACCACAAGGACGAATGGTGTAGTTTACTCTTAAGTTATTGAGTCATTATAATGCTTCCTAACCACATTTAATCGTATACAGCTTGGTTGTGGTCACGGGCTTCCCGGGATATTTTCCTGCCTTCAGGTAAGCATTCATGTTTTATCATTCTTGCATGGTCTTTACAAAGAAGATACTTTAAATTTGGATGTAACTGATCATTATAATATCTTATACTTCAGGGTGCATCTGCTGTACATTTCCAAGATTTCAATTCTGAGGTTCTACAGTGTCTCACGATTCCAAACGTTGTTGCTAATCTTCCTGTAAAGTCTCAGTCACCAGATACTGATGCAGAAGTCCGGTTCTTTGCTGGTGATTGGAGTGAAGTACATAAAATCCTGCCTGATCTACGAACTGAGGACAAAGACTCGAACTGTAGCTCTTATGGTTATGATATTATTCTTATGGCTGAGACTGTTTACTCAATTTCTACACTTCCCGCCCTCTATGAACTTATTAAAAAGGTGATTTCATGGTTTCATATCATTTATAATATTTGTATTATTAAAATTTCCTGACAATAATGTAGACGTGTTTGCTTGCAGTGTATGAGTCATCCTCATGGAGTTGTTTACATGGCAGCAAAAAAGTACTATTTTGGAGTTGGAGGGGGCTCAAGACGTTTCATATCATTGGTCGAGAAAGATGGTGGGCTTTTTCTCCATTAATTAATATTAAAGAGGGAATTTTCTGATATGATAAATCATAGCAAGAATCATGGATGTAAAAACATATTGTATATATTTGGTTACCGTGTACTGACTGTGTGCCTGTTTCCTGCAGGTGTTATGACAGCTAGCCTCATTGCTGAGGTTGGAGGTGGATCCTCTAACGTTCGTGAAGTATGGAAGCTCCAATTCAAGTAAAATTCATAATTTTTTATTTCTTGCGAAAGTCATTTATCTCCACATTAATGAAGTTTAACGACTGTTTACTGTATCTGTATTACTATATATACTAAATAGATGAATTAATTTTGTTTGATTCAACCCTTCAACATAGTCACAGTCTCGTATTCTGAAGATGGGTAGTTTGTTACGTATTTGAATATCATCCTGATTATGCACGTGGAGATGACTCTCTTAACTTCATAAACCTAAGCTCGTGGTCTAGTTATAGGCTACTATGGACTTATGGTAATAATAAGTATATTAACCATTTATAGCCTTTTGTTCATCAAACGGAAAGCAGAAATTAAAAATAGAGAAAATTACAAATTTCGTCCTTGTCGTTTACACATTATTTCAACTTTCGTCCTTAAACTTTAATAAGTACACTGGTCGTCCGTGTGGTTGTCGATTTCTAACAGACCCGTCCTTTGACCAAACTCCTTAAACTTGTAGTTAAATAACCCATGTGCACGTCATGTGAGTGGCGCTTTGGTCATTTTACTCATCTTCATCGTTTACCTCCTTATTTATTTTTGAATTACTAATTTATTTATTATTATTTTTTTTAATTTATATATATTAATGGACATCTTATATGTTACCGTCAGAGACAAACCCAGTAACAAATATATAATGTAATGTCTCATCGCAACCATTAAGTGATCAACTCCATCAAATTCTGAAGCACATTTAATAAGCAATACTAAGCACCACATTTTTTTGTATTCACAGACGCACAAAAGCGGACGACTTATATTATAGGTCGGATGTTTCCGTGAGCAGTAAGCAGCAAATCCCCCCTTATTTTAATTCATCGTTCATCATGGCTATTCTTTTACGCACTCACTCACCAAAAATTATTTGTTAATTGATTAATTCTTCTTCGTCATCATATAAGTTAATCACGCTAGTGCTTACATCACAACCTGGCCACAACACGAATCAAACCCAATCCCACAACCGGATTCAAATCCAACGGCGGCTAACTTGTGATGCAGGACAAAGGACAAAGACGGAGACGACCGTCGTAGTGGCGGCTACAATTGTGGTGTTATAACAGTTGGGAACTTGATTTGCGTATGCATAAATTATTGTCTTAAACACTATGGGGTGATTTTCTAGGTTGTGTTTGAATATTACGATTAGAGTGCTAGGTGCAAGGGTGTTATCCACCAAGTTATAGGCGCGTCACTTCAGCTTTTACCATATTTCATTCCTATAACACAAAACCTCAAAAACACCCTCCCCAGCTTTTAACACACAAACACGCACCTTCTTCCTGTACCTGCAAACACAACATACACAATAAAAAAACACACATGCACCTTCTTCCTGTACCTGCAAACACAACATACACACACACACACTAAAAACACACACAACACAAACACAAATACATACACAAACACAATTACGACAAAGTAAATGAGAAAAAAATGCACCTGAAAACAACCGTTATGGCACACCGATGCACCTAACGCACCCAACAGACTGTACTACCATCGCTAGATCTTGTGAGCTTTTCGAACATTGATGCGTTCACAGAAGATCTAAGAAACTTAATGTTGAAGTCGGCGAAAAGAGATAGTGGTAGTTTACCTTTAACGCCAACGAAGATGGTGGTGGTTCGATGTTGACGCTTTGACAACGATGATGATGTCGTTCGTCGAGGGTGGTGGTGGAACGACGGCGTTCCATCACCCTAGAGCCATGGAGGAAGTGTTGTGGTGGTGGTGATACCACTCATCTAAACCTAAGCCACTATGTTTTAATGGCTAAAGTCAAGATTTGTATATAAAAAGATTGTGAATGAAGGGTCTGAACCAAATGATATTACATTCGGTAGCCAAAATACACGAATTGCGACAAACCACCATTCACAAGGACATTGTTCACAAAAGTGGCAAACCACTAGTATATTTTTTGCTATTAAGTTTGTTCAAGGACCGTTTTCGCGTAAATGACAAACAACATGGACATTTTTTGCAGTTTAACCTTAATTTTAATTAAAAATAGAAACTACTACGTATTTTTCTCAAAAATTGTTTTTAAAAATATTTTTATGTGGGAAAGTAAATAAAACATAAACTTTTTTAAACTTTTATTTTATTTTTGTTGTCGGGATTGTGTCGTTTATCATGTTGCGTTGAGAATTGACACCCTAAATTATTAAACACAAGCATAAGCACAAAATATAAGCAATCTCAAACCATAAATTTGTAAGAACATATTTTTAAGGAGAAACAAGAACATGAATATATGGAACTACTGAGTAAGTATTGAGCAAATCATAAGCATATAAATCGCCTCATTTCATCCGGGGGATTCGCAAAAAAAAAAAAAAAAAAAAAAAAAAAAACTATGAAACCACCATTACACCCATATTCTTTCTCACCAACCCACCACCACACCTAATTAAAATTGAAATCGATCAAACACATAAACGAAATTTAAAACCCCTAAATAAAAACTGAAATCCGAGTTAAAATCTTGATGAGGATAATGTGGGTATTTAGTGGTTTTGCATGAGTATGGCGAGGATGATGGATGCATGGTGGATCTAGAGGAGTATGATGATGGGTTTTTGGTGGTGATGTTTGAAGATAATGATAAGTGTGAATGTTTGATGATGATGGTCGTTATTATGAAGTATTATTATTATATATATTAATTAGAAAAGATAAATGTCTTATGTGCCTTACTGGATAGTAACGGGTCGGGTTTGGGGCGGGTTTTAGTGTATCCGTACATGGACGTGCACCCGTTTATAATATCTAAACCTGTACCCGCCTCTATTACTCGCTGAACACTCGGTTAATATTATCTATCGGTTTTTCGGGTTTTCTGGCGGATATCGGTTATCTCCAACTGAATATTATATGGACAAAATGACGGTATTAAGAGTAAGTCACACTAAAATCCACTGAAAAACAAAGGAAAACACCCTAATATATTCAAATTTTTAAAAGTTAAAGAAAATGAATATTATGTCAAACGATTTAACGCTTTTGAATAATTCATGTACAAAATAAAATGTTATATAATAGAGATACTTATACAAAAAAATATAATGGAAGAAATTATATATAATGTATATGTATTCTAGTTAATTATAATATCAATAAAGCGGGTATAGATTCGGGTAAACGGATATGGGTACGGGTAATCGGACGGGTATTATCAGAACCGTCACCGAACCCATACTCGGCTAAATTTTTTTATCAATACCCAAACCTTCATCCAAACCCGCCAACCCGACCCAACCGGTTCGGGTTTCGGTTTCCCGTCAGTTTATGGTGCTTTTGCCATCCCTAAGCATGAAATGGAATTATTGGTGTAATTTATTTAAAATAAAAATGCATTTGGTAACCGGTTAAGTGATGGGTTGGTCACACGATACACAAGGAAGTCAAAATTTGAAAAGTTTGTGTTATTTAAGAAAAAAAAAAGACTACACAAAAGACAGAATAATAAAAACGAACAAGGCAAATACTAAATACAAATTTTTTTTTGTTATCATCACTAATCTTTTATGTAATAAAAGAATTACATTATTTCGGAAATATTTTCCTAAACAATTTTAGTAAGAAAAAAATTTGGCCAATCAGATTGGCCAATTGAAAGTCAAAACTGAAAAAATCTGCCAAACTATGAGGTGGAGAAAAATAAAAAATAAATTGTAGTTGTAAAATATGTTAAAACAAATTTTTAAAAAAAAGGGTAATTAATAAATTCTAGTGGTTGAATTTTAAATAAATTATATGGAGTTAAGTATAAACTTATAAGTTTTTCATATTTTTTAATAACTTAAAAAAATAATAATAAATGCACCTTTTAGACTTTATATTCACTAGACTTTATATTTTAAAAATAGAACATGTATATATGTACATGATTATAAATATCAAAATAAAAGTACAAATTATTATATATGTAAATAAATACACAAAGTTGTATATATAAGTACAACTCATGTTATTCCTCATTATGAGTTTAACTATGGATAGGCTTTTTTTATTTTTTATTTATTTTGTTTATTTTTCTTTTACTATCTTTATTCAATAAGGACTCATGTTATTTTTTTTTATAAGTTTAACACATGCGTACACCGGTTTGAAAATTAATATGTCAAAATTATTATTAACGGAAATATAAATATCAAATGTAAGCACGGGTTACTGTGATATGAAAATAAACATGCTCGATTTACTTATAACAACGACTTATGTAATTCTTATTTAAAGTTTATATAAGGATATCCAGAAAAACATTTTTTAAAAAACTTTATATTTAACTTCATCAACGATCATTGTATTAAAATCGCATATTGTGTACAACATAATATCAATAGTTAATTTAAATAACAATATCAACCTCAACACCCATGTCAATTATATAAAGTTAAATCTTTCATCAAACAAAACTCTTTACAAGATATTAATCGATATTAATACATAATGCAAAGGTTTATGTAAAAACTCATGCACAATTATTAGTTGTATTTCATTACAAAACATTAAACACGAACAAATTCTTATATTTCCGTGTATTAAACTAACATTTAAATATATTTGATTCATGTGTAAAACAATTGCGCGTGGACGACACTTGTAACTAGTAAAAACTGCAAGGTTCTACATAAACAACACACATGAAAGACTAAATCATTTTGCTTTACCGAGCGAGCTGTACCTTTTATTCAACTCCTACACTGATAGTACTTTGAGCAACCTCTGTTGTAAGGATTAGAGGCAGGAGGGGTACAACTACCAGATTTTGTATAAGCTTCACCTTTCCCACCACCATTACACGCGGGTTGGTCTCTTTTTAAAGCCCCAGCAGAAATATACCTCTTTTCTTCCAAATACCTTCTTGTAACTTCTGGTCCCAACACTTCTTCCAGTAAATCTTCTAATGAACCATTGGAGGGTGATCTTGCTATAATATCATCCCCATACGCTGCGCTTTCTAGGTGCATGAGGGATGAAATGGTCAGAAAGAAGAGGATGAAACGAATCTTGATACTAAACGATGACTCCATTGGGTTTGATCTCTGATGCTTTCCACTTTGAAAGCACCATTATATTATACTTTGAAAGTGGATGCCACACTATAAAGGTACCACTTCACCTAACTTAATAGTTCATACACCGTAGTAACTTTTTCTGCTTCTTTTAAGTTTTTTTTTTTATGTAAAATAAAATGTTTAAAACATAATACAGGGTCATGTTAGGTGGACCACTACTAGCAGTTTATTCATTATCGTCTTGGCTGAATCAGTTTTTGTGATTTTTGCTAGATAAGTTGGTCTGACTTTTGAATAATCAAACACTTGCTTTTTGGTTGTCCCACCTAAGTGCAACTATTTCATTTTAAGTTTTCTTCTAATAAAATTTCCTGTTATTTGAAGGTTTAAATTTGCAATTTTCATCTGATACAAGGGTGTAAGCTATTATTAATCTTGAATTCTAAAGTTTAGTGTGTTAGCAGCCAGACATGACTCTTTAGTTTGACATGTTTGAAATTAATTACTAGTTTGCATATACGCTTCACAAAGAATGTGGCAAGACCCAAAATGTGACAGAAGATTCATTAAGAGCTGATAACATGTCTTAAATGCCTTCCCGCTAAGGTCGACTTATAAAGGTAGCACGTCACCTAACTTATAGTTCGTACACTCTATGAATTCTTTCTGCTTGTTATGACTTCTGTGTGCTTTTTTCATGTAGCTAGAAAAATATGTTAAATATAACATGGGACTGTCTTATGTGTACCACTAGCCGATTATTCATCAATGTCTTTGTGATATATTCGTTAGACGAATGATATTTCAAACCAGCCAACTAGCATGTGTTTTTTTTAATTCCCTTCTGAAAAGCATACTATCATATGTATTAATCTGATTTTTGAGTAAAAAAACCATTTTGCCCATCATGATCTCCAAAAATAGATTGAAGTTATTAATTTGCAACTGTCATCTGATGAAGTGTTTAAGAATTAGTTTTGAACCACAAAGTATTGCCCGACTCTTTTGACATGCGCAATATATACTCATCATGACCCAGAACCAATTTGGTCCGTGACTCGGCCTGGCTCATTGTCACTTTTGCCTTTTTTTTTTAAATCTAAAAACATGTATGTGAGCATTGTTAGGTACTCAATTTGATCATGGATAAAGATCATTGGAGTGAAATATATGGTTATGACTTATATACATTGCTTTATGCATCTCAAAGAACGTAGTTTGAACCAAAGTGTGACACAAGATTCTTTACAATCAATTATCAGGTTTTGTATGCCTTCCCGCTTAGGTCCACCTCGTAAACTGGGCTTCCATCAGGATTTAGCAACCCCCAATGTCTCTCAGATTCTGGACCAAGTTTTTCATTCTCATCATACAACGAAAAAATATAAGTTGGAATGATAACCCCTGGCCGAGCCGGAGTTCCTTTAGGTGGGACCGCAGTCATCTTTCTTATAACATTACGGTTATACACGGCTGCATTTTCTCTATTTGCGCCATGCTGAGTCAGGTCACCATCATGTGGCCAACCCGTTTCTGCTATAGCAATCATAACATCAGAGTATCCATATTTGGCCATAGCAAAAAACAGTGAGTCAAGCATCTGGTCCAGTAGGTTCGTGTACATTAACCCAGTACCTGGATCCGTGTACATTTGACCTCCTTCAAGTAGAGCATAATCAAGGCTTATGCTTAATGGGTTTTCAGCCCATGAAAAATATGGGTAAACGTCAATAAAGAAAAACGAATTTGTCCCAGTTATGAAGTCTAATAATGGTACAATCTCGTGAACGATCTCGGGCTTAAATCTTCCGCTTGAAGGTGGAAAAGTTGATTCCATGATGTCCATAGCAAGTGGAGTACCAATTTTAATGTTATTAATGCCTACAGTTTTAAGTGAGGCCCGAATTCGCACCATGGCTGGTACAAGATCTTGCATTATCTGCCTGTCTTGATCCGTGGCTGTGTAACTCAAGACTTCATTACCAACAAGCACTGTCCGAATCATGGTGTCAGGATAATGGTTAAGGATATGTTCATATACCCATCGGTCAGAAATATCTTGACTTCCAGCAATACCCGAGATTTCCTCATTAGTGACCATAATTGTAACCTCTAGTTTAGTGGCTGATAGAAGTCTGAGTATTTCGTGGTCGGCATCATAAAGTTTGACCCGACCTGCTTTCATGGTTTGTAAGATTTCGATTGATTTGGATGCTGATGGAAGGTTGTTCCCTAACCGCCCAAAGTTTACGCCAATCTTGGTTGATAATGCTCCTGAAAGAAAGGATGTGAAAAATGAAGGTTAGGTAGAGAATTATCAAGCACGGGGCTTTTAGCCCAGCGATACCAAGGTTGCCGCTCAACCAAATGGTTGTGAGTTTAACGTACTACTAATATGAAAAATAACGTTAAATTAGAATATGCGTGTCTTTGCTAAAAGAAAAAGCTAAGATTTAGAACCTTACTTGAGCATGCAAGGAGATAGAGAAAAAATAGGGACATAATAGTCATTTTGGTAATTGTGTTTTTCTCCATGTCAGTTAATGCAAATGACATATTGATGGGGCTGGTGAGGGTAAGTTGACATAAATCTATTTATACATGTACATGTGTATAATTTATGTCAAACACAATAAGGTATATATACAAGACAGTGAAGAATGTGTGGGATTGTTCACCTACCCACAAATCTTTGATTCCTAAAGGATCCAAAGGAATGAAGAGTTAGAATTTTCATAGTTTAAAGATATCCATGAGAGACGAAGGTGAAGAAGAAAAAGGTTATGATTTATTTGTAAAGCTTTCTATAACTTTTCAGCTTATATTAGCTCTATAGAAGATCTCGGGTTATCAAACTACATTAATCATCCGTGTACATTGTATTTCTAGTAGTAAAAATTCTTGAAATTATTGATGAGGTTACGATGAGCATGGTCTCCTATCTTGACACGAAACATTTTTGTTTCTTTATCTAGACGTAGAATCAATATTCTGGAGGGGTATATAATATATGATCAATGTAACTTGTTGTTTTGTGTATTTATTACAAAGGTAACTGACAAAGTTTTCTTGTCAGATAATTAATTACCTCATTTATTTTTATTTCATGTAGACTAACTTTTGTTAGTTTTATCTGTCTAGTCGCTCTTAATTCATTCATATTTTTAATAAATGATTTAACTCTTTTGAACCCCGGTTACAATAAATATCCCCAATCTAAACCCTAACTCTTTTTCTTAGCTTCTCCCAAAATCTAAACCCTTATCTAAATTCCCAAATCTAAACCATGTCAGTATTGATTTTTAAAATAGCGGTCATGTTAATACAAATAATGTCAAAAACGTCATTTGCATTTTTCGATCTCTATAAGTTTTGATAATAACAAAATATAAAAACACGTTACTTAAAACTACATGTGATAAGTTTTAATCGAGAAAACTCGTTTCGACTACATTTCGATTACAACATCACTTAAGGTATGAACAAACAATCTACCAACTTAGTTAAATGATCAAAGAAGTTATTTTTCTTTAAACCTTACATTTTTATGTGACAAAACATTCTTTACAAAGTATTTTTTGTATTTATAAAAATATTTTAATAAGAAAAATAAATTTGAATTTAAAATTCCCAAACAGCCACTTTTCCCGCCTAAATCAAATAAAATTTTCACCACATCAGGACAAAATCTGGAGTGTCTCTTGGGACGTTCCCTTAAACATGTGGACAGTCCCTTATATATACGGGACCGTCCAAGGTTTAAGGGACCGTCCCTCGCTCCTCCTGGTGCCTATAAATACAGTACTATTCCAACAAAAAAAATTTGCCTCTTGAGCACTTAAACTTTCTATCTTATCAAATCAATTTAAACTTTCTTCTTTGATCACATTAACGTGTTGTAAGTTGTTTACAATTGATCGCATCCCTTCTACCTCAAAGTGCAAGAGAAGAACGCGCATATTCGTCAAGAAACAAAGTGGTGAAGAATAGGCATTCACCTCGTAACCGTTGTTTCGTTTCTCACCTCATTCTAAACTCTCTATATTTCAATTCTTGTGTAAGAACCGACTTGTGTGTAAGCTCGAAATTGTGTTATGTGTTGATTCGGACTTAGTGTGGTCCATAAGGTGATTGTGTGGATTTCGACTTGGTGTTGGGTCGAAAGTTGTTATGTGTAATTATTGTGATCGTGTGAAGTGTTGTGTAGATTGGTTCTAGCTAAGATTAGGACTCGACATTCCGCTTAGTGTCATTAATTGGTGTGAGCGAAGGTGCATGGTTTTCTCCGCCATAAAGGAGCTTGTTGATATAGTGTTGGTGAAACTCTCGAGTGTGATACTCGAGGAGTGGAGTAGGGCGAAGAGTGAGCTTCGTAGCCGAACCATTATAAATCTATGTGCCTTGGTTTGATCGTTTCTTCTCTTTACTCTTACATACTTCTTACTGTATTATTGCTATTATTGTTTGTGTTCATTTATTGTTGTGTTGATATCATATAAACTTCGAATCTAAAACTCTTTGAAAAGTAATTTGAGAAATATTTCGAAAAGGTAGTTAAAACGGAGAAACTATTCAACCCCCCTTCTATTTTCTACAATTTGTATCACAGCCAGGTTGACAAAGATTTTTAAAGTATACTGTATTTTAAAAACTTGAATCGATTAATGGATTTTCACAAATATCAAGAAGTGCAATCTATGCAAAGACCACCACTTTTCGAAGCCTATTGCTTCATTTATTGGAAAACATGATTCGAAACTTATGTGAAATCAAAAGATCTTGATCTTTGGCATGTTATTATTAAAGGTGATTTTCAACCAATTGAACAAAACCCGGAAACTAAGGATGAAATCGTTCCTTATGAAAAATAAAGTGAAAATCTTAAAAAGAAATTAGCTAAAAATGATGAAGCAAAAATGGTTATCTATAATGCTTTACCTAAACAGGAATTTCAATGAATTTCCATGTGTAACACTGCTAAAAATATTTGGAAAACTTTGCTAGTCACTCATCAAGGTAATAACTAAATCAAAGATAACAAGATCGATCTTCTTGTTCAACAATATGAGCAATTCGTCATTCCTAAAGAAGAATCTATAGATAGTGCTTTTGTAAGATTTAATACTATTATTACTAGCGTAAAAGCACTTGATGAGGGTGTTTCTGTCAAGTGTTGTGTTAGGAAATTCCCCAGGGCTTTACATCCAAAATGGAGAGCAAAGGTTACGGCAATAGAAGAGTCCCAAGACTTAGCTTCACTCTCACTTGATGAGCTCATTATAAACCTAAAGGTTCACGAGCTAATTATCAAGAATGATTCCGAAATAGTCAAAAGCATAGTAGAAAGGAGATCTCTTACTCTAAAGGCTAAAAAAGAATCTAGTGATAATGAAAGCTCAAGTTGAGAAAGTAATGACGAAGAGTATGCCATGACGGTTAGAGACTCCAATAATTTTTTTAAACGAAGAGTACGTAAGACAATGGCGATATGAAAATAAAGCGCCTCAAAAGAGTCTATTAATACAAATAAGCCGTAAAAACGTTTATTTATATTTTACGATCTTCTAATGTTTTGTCGATAACAAACGTAAAATCATTTTAACGAAACAAATAAAATACGTAAATGGTTTGAGCCAATAGTTTACTAACACACTTACGTTTTCACATAAAACGCTAAACAAGTAATAGTGTTTTCATGATTTAGTAATGCATATGTACAACAACTAGTGTTTACATATTGGGTAGAAGTTTAAGTATTTGACCCATTGACCAAATACATTGAATGTAGTTGGGTATAACCCAAAGTCCATGACCCATACCCATGGAGCATAACCCATAACCCATTGCATGACATCATGCATAAGTAATGAGTGGGTATTATCCATGACCCATGACCCATGTACTAGATGCATTGCACCTACTAGATACATTGTATCTACTTGGATACCCATGGTCCAAAGTCTATGACCCATGACCCAAAACCCATGGGCAAAGAGGAGCGTCCCACGGTTCCCCAGTTTAATCGGACGGATCCTTAAGTAAGGGATCCGGGATCCGTGGAACAGTAGCTTATTTTCTTCTCTAAATAGTGAGCCATTTCTTCATTTTGGGTTGCCACTTCTACACATACTTTCTCCTAGTATTGTAAACCTTCTAACCTTAGATCCAAAGGATCTCTCTATGTAGTTTGTGTTTGTTTTTGTGTGATTCTCTAGGTTCCTCTTAAAGGCGAGATCACCACCTCTTGAAGTCGAGCAAGCTTAAGTCCATGAGTTGCCATGCTTCGTCATCATCAAGACTACTGAGGTTCTCTTGTTGATAGTTCTTTCTTCCTGCATAGAAGTGTTGTATCAAAGGCATTAATGAAGGATGCCGAAAGAGTCAAGACGAAGGCCATGAAAGGTGCTTAAACGTCCGTGTCAAAGGCATTAGTGAAGGATGCCAAAAGAGTCAAGACGAAGGCTTTAGTGAAAGGTGCCGAACGTCCGTGTCTAAAGCATTAGTGAAGGATGCCTAAAAGGGTCAAGTCAAAGGCATTAGTGAAGGATGCCAAGGGTGTACAATCGATATGGTGTATCGATGTACAAATAGAGATAGGTTGTATCCAAGGATATAGATATCCTTGATGATGTTGTAATAAGGAGTGAGTCTCCTTTGGGATAGGTGTTGTGTAGTGTTCGGTAGTAGTTCCCACTTTGTAATGGAACTCGGTATCTAGCCTTGTACCGGATAAAGTGTAGGCGACGTAGTGATAGGTTTGGTTCTACCTTGTGGAAGAACCCGGTGTCTAGCCTTGTACCGGAAATAGAGTAGGCGACGTTGTGAAGGCTTCTCCGCCATAAGGAGTTGTGTCATTTAGTGATTACGAACTCTCGAGTAGGTGACTCGGGGAGTGGAGTAGGGCAAGGGTGTCCTTGTAGCCGAACCACTAAAAATACTTGTGTCGTGGTTTTGTGTTTCTTACTCTTTACCTTTACATTACATACTTACATATCTATCTATCAACGTCCAACATACACATCTAAATAGATTGACATAAGTCGATCTAAATATTTTAAAACAAAGTTTTAATCGGTAAAACTATTCAACCCCCTTCTAGTTTTCCACAATTGGCATCAGAGCTTCTTTACCAAGTTTCTTAAGAGTATATTGTACTTTTAAAAACTTGACACGATCTATGTATGATTGAAAACTATAAGGAAGGAATTTCCTTAAAAACAAAAGGTCACGTTTTAAAATCATCATATTTTATAATGTTGGACAATGATAGATCTTTCTAATATTTTCCTTGTTGAGAATTCTCCATACTAGGATTTGGGCATCCTAAGAAGATCATGAAGAATTTCTCTCTAAATACTTCTTTCTTTAAAAAGAATATTTAGCAAAGGTATGATCTTTAATAAATTACAAATAATTTTTTCTCTTTTATATTTTTTAAATTAATAAGGTCATCCTTTTTGTTTAATCATGATTAAGTTTAAGTAGTATCGTTACGCTCTCTTAAAAATCATTAAAGTAGTTATCTATATTGAACTCATCATCAAGAATGGTATTCTTCATTGATATCTATTGACAAAACTACAAACTAGTGATAATGATATCTCGGCTTTTCGAGAGCCTTGATCATCACTCTTCACATAAGGATTATTGACATTTCATCTATGTCAATAAGTATCCATGTGAGATTTCTCATATTGTGATAAAATGTGATTTTATCATAATCTTTAAAAACTTCCCAAAGAATTATGATTTATTCATAAAAAGGGAACCTCGTCTAATAGGACTAGTATAACACGTCAAAACCCCAAACCATAAGTTATAGAGCATAAACATCAACCCTAGGCAAAAAATAGAACCCCCAAAACAAAATTATCAAAGATCACTTAAGCTGTCAAATTGCTGATATGCCGGATCCCTGTGCTTGAACTAGCCGGATCCCTCATACAAGGGATCCATGGGATCCGTGCAACAGAAGACAACATAAGAAAGAAATGATCACTGTGGAAGTTCCACTACCCACTTTACTCTATCAAGACTCACGAACATAAACCTATTTATCGCTCACAGAGCAAATTGATCATCTTCTTCAAGCAAAGCAATCTCTTGTGTAAGTATAATCTTCACTACATTGTTATTTCCATTCCTTGATTCCTAGGATTACAATTTTCATCTTTAGAAGTTGAGCTCAAATGGGTTTGTCACAATTTGTTACCACATTGTTTTCTAAGATAATCTAAATCAAAGAATTAACATTGTTAATACAAATTAAACTCATTCCTTGAATTCAATGAAGATGTTTTGAGCAAAATTGTGATCAATCCCATTAGGTTACTATTCACACAATTGGCACCACATTGTGGTTTTGATGTATAGGAACAATCATGCTTAGCAACCGCCAACAAGATTACCATGACACCGCCCACTACATCCCGATGTATCATCGTAAGGAAGGTCTAAGCCCGGAGGATAGGAAAGCCTTCAAGATGCTAGAAAAGAGGCTCTTCCATGAAGGCCGAGTGGTTGAACCATCATTCCTGTTAGGTCACTAGTTTTACAACACAAGCTTACTAGAAAGAGATAAAGGCGATTGAACAAGTATCCAAACACACACACACGATATAAAGGAAACGGTTATGCGTAGAGAGTGAGTGAAAGAAATAACTTGAACAACCAACCCTCAAGTGAGGGTTATACAAGAGTATTTATAGGAAAGGAGCTAGGGCAACACTCCTACTCCTTCCCTTTTACTTATTGGACATGGGCCTAAGCTTATGGGCCTTCTACATAAGCTTGACCTTAAACAAACATAAAGGCCATAATAAGCTACCTATTACATATGAGTAACAAACACTTGAATTAAGGTTTAGGAGTGATTCCAACAATCTCCCCTCAAGTGTTGGTGATGAAAACAGTGAAGGCGTTGATGTAATAGTAGCTTTGACGCCTTCGACATTCTTCTTTCTTGTGAGAAGGAATGCCTTGATTCGAACAATCTCCCGGTGTAGAGATAGTTTTCTTTGAACAGTTATGCTTTGACGTCATCTTTAACTTTGTTCTTTGATCATTGTTCTTTGTGATGAAAGTGATAGTATGTTGTTATCGCATCAAGTCTCGCCTCAGTGCCGCTTCGCCGCTACTGATGTCTCCACGTCATTCTTCAACATGCTCACACGCTCTTTGACGTTGGAATTCGAGATCGATGAAGTTCTTTAAGTCTTTAACTTTGTAGATTCTTTGATTTGACGAAGAATCATTCGATCGTTGTGTTGCTTTTGGATAGAACTTCCATTAGTGATGATGTTGGCGTGAGCATGAGAAGAATCTGCACGATCATCCCGCCCCGAGCTTCCATAAGAAAACATTTAAAATGGTTAGTAATAAGCGGATTCGCACTTACAAGTTTGAACTTCGAGAGTGTTAACAAGATAGTGTGAAAACATAACTCTAATTCTCACAAAGGCCGCCTCTGAACCGGAGTCCCACAAGTGAGATAAAGCGATGTATCAAGTACATCTGATTCGATGAGTCGCCGAGGTACATCAAGCATCACCTCACGATGTAGACCGTTTGAGACACACTAAGCGTAATCCACGGGAGTTACCAAAGTGACATGCCGTCGTGGTCGTTTGATGTTGACCGGCAGGAGTTTCCATTCAATCACCGAGGATCACAGATGTGAACCTCTCATAAATGTTCTCGACAGATTGCTAAGATCCGTGAAGGACTCGATAATGTACCACCGATGTTCTTATTGTTGAGCATCAAGTGATGAAATGTCAAGTGTACCTAAGAGATCTTTTGATGAATCTCGTGGCTCTAGACTCAATAGTGCGTTTTGGTTTTCTGGCGGAGACTAGGAGAGGGTCTCCTTCTTCAATACCAATGATCTCTAAGAGAAAGCCAATAGTTTACGAGGGTTCCTCTGTGAGAATGAAACAAGCTTCTTTTGAGAGAAACTTGAGTGGCTAAGAAGGTATAGTGCATGCGCCCTTCGGGTCCATGACGACTTTTAATCTTCAATACCGGTGTCACTAAGTGACAACCAATAGCATATGAATTGAACCCGGTGTGCGCCTAAGTTGAATAATTTGGAGGCTATTTCTTTTCACCATTTTCTTTGCATTTCTTTTAATTCTTCAACTCATTCTTTCTCCGATTCTCATTTTCTCCTTTTATAATCGTACCTAAGGACTTCTAAGTACTAACTATTTGTGATGTCCTTGGGTATATCCCTCCGCTCTGGCGGATCATAGGACAGTTATTCCTAACCTTAGTCACCTTATCACTCCATGACTAACTTATGTTGCCATAAAACCAATTTTCAAGAAAATCTCTCAAAGGGTTTGTAAATGAAAACATGTTTGAACCATCGTGAGAGTTTTATCTTTTAAATACCCTCCACATGTGCTTTAGAGTTTTGACGAAATCAGCTTTGTGTGGGAAGAGCACGACTTTTGAATTGATTAACTCAAGATAGATACTCCCCGCGAGACACGGTTACGTTGCATAGTTAAAGAGTTACATTGTCGACTTTTAGGTGACAACTAGCTCTAATAACTACCTTGAAGGTGTAGACAAGCCTCGAAGGTTGTCATACCCGCCGAGTTCATGTCTACCAAGAGATTCTCGAATGGTACTTTCTACTCGGACAAGTCCTTTGCGAGACACGTTTACATTACTAGAGAACTAGCTTGAAATTATTACCCGTCCGGACAAGTCTTTTCGAGTAACTAACAGTTTAGTACCGCTAATTCGTTGGTTAAGTCTATTACACAAAGATTCATTTGCATTTACACAACATATTTCTTATCACATAATTTTCTCCCCTAAAAATGGCATATAAAATGTTATTTTGAAAGGTTGAGAATAAATATGACCATTTCGAGTGTTGCGGAAGATGACCACTATGAACAATTTGTGAACAAAGTTTTAATTCAAATACTCCCCTCAACAAGTGATATAAACGGTTGAGGTTTTGAAAATCATACGGAAGTACTTGTCCTTTTGAGCAAAACCTTGAAAATGAAAGGTTTGATAGGTTTTACTCAAAAGTAAGAAGCTTTCGCTCCTTTTATAAGGATTGTGGCAATCAAGCGCACCACATGGTCCTTTCTTGACAAGAACGGGTTGTACATCGTTATGTGTGCACAAGCCATTCACATATATAAATCATACATCCAAATTTATAATGAAAGAAGCGGTTTAAGGGTACCGGGTAGTCCGGAGATGTCGCCAGAGTGTGAGTCGGGCGTTGAAAGCCGGTGATGTTAATCCTGGTCGACCACCAACATAGCTTTCCAATCTTACCGAATCGATCCTTCTATACAACCGCTCATCAATCATCGTGATGATCCTCTTCACATCCCTTCGATCCCGAGAATTCCATCGCTTAGAGACCCGATCTTTTGGTGTATATCCTTCAATCGATAAGCCAATCCGTCCCTAACCATCTTCAAAGTGTGATCTCCAAACTTGTGAAGATCTTCGCACGCCATCAAACAATTTCTTTGAAGTTCACCGCGTAAACGACGAATGGTTTCTTGATGAGTGTAAATTGAGAGCCGGTTGATGTCGGGAAGATCAAGTCTGCGGCGGAGTGAAGTTGACACGGTCCGATAAGATTCAACCGCCACCGAGATCTTCTACACGTTCTTTGATAACTATGCGTCGATGAAGATGAGCACCGACTTGATGAATTTACGTTGTACTTTCGCTTGAAAATTGCCTCATGCGACCACGTACTTTGGCAAGGTACTTGTCTTCAATGTCGTTGATAGACAAATTCTCAAAGTTAGCTTCAAAGAATGCATAATCCTGCTCATCTTGCCTTTTGACCACAATCTTCTTGAGAAAAGTGTAGTCCCATTTGGTCGAAAGATCAACGTGTTTGATGGCAACGATATCCTTAATATCGAACACCGCATGTTGAGACTTCGAACTGGCAACTTCGTAGTAGATTCTTGACGTTCCGCCAATGATGAATCCGTACATTGCATCTCGGTCGTATGCTTCCACTTTGTTGGAGAACAAGTGATTAGCTCTTTCCTCAATAGCTATGCGGTTTGAGTATATGGTCTTTGGGAATGGAAGTGTCAAAGATGTAGCGTATTTCCTTGATCCATCGCCACCGTGTAGAAGAAATTCCAAGTCTTTGTTGAAGAAATATCTGAATGGAATCCTAGGTTCATCTGGTTGGCCAATTGTTGGTAGAGGTTTTGACCAGTCGGTATAGTATGGAGGGTCGTCCCGTTTGGTGAAGTCGATGTTTGCTTCTGGGTTGAGCCAATCCATGTTGTTAGACATAGCTCGAGCAATGTTCTCAAGGTAATATTCGACCTCGATGGCACTTTCCGAGGTGTCTTTTAGAAGTTGAAAAGCTTCATTCTTAATTCGCCTCAACTCAGATTTCGTCATCTTCTTTACACGGAACTTTTCTTGCAGAATTTTAGTATGCTCCAAAGTATTACCGTCTACCAGATCTTGACCTTCTTCAGGGTAGGGAGTGGAATTGACAAGTGTAGAAAACCATTCAAATTCCTCTGTTGTATCTTCATCTAGCCATGATACGACGCCGGTAGGGCGCCTTCTTCTTTGTTTCTTAGGCCTAGATGAGGGTGCCGGTTTCACGTACTTTGTCGTGAGGCGGGTTGTTGTTGGGGCTCATGGTATTCTTCATCGCCACCACCGTATATTCAAAGTGGTCACCGGTTTTCGAACTGGGTGGTGTCTCGTAATCATGAGGTTTATTTGCGTAAGAGGAGGAGAAGATCTTTGTTGAGCAGGAGTCCATTGTGGTGGAGGTTGCATCGAGTAATCGAATAGAGGATGATTCATCGACTTCTTTGTGCGTTTAGGCTCTTTATCCTTATCCCGATCTTTGTCTTCATCATCTCTTGAACGTTTGGGCCTTTGACTTCTTCTCGAATGCGGACCTGAGTTGGTATTCCAAGAGAGCTTCAAGCAGTTTAGCCGTGTGAGGCAAACGTTGCAGAGCGTTTCGACATTTGCGCTACTAGCCGGTTCACCAATTCATCATCCGAGAAAATTATGGATTCAACGGATTGATGCTTAAATTCATCGGAGTTGATTTCATGGCTTGTTTGGCTAGATGCAAGAGATTTGGATATCGTTGTGCGGTATACATCTCCTTTGTCGGCTTCGAACGACCTCCATAAGGAACGGTGAGTGTATCCTTTGATCATTTCGTCCATTTTCCTTGAAGATCATCTTTCATGAGCTTCGGACATACTTCCTTTCAACTTGCATCTTGTCGATATCATCATGAATATATCAGTCGATCGTGAGAGAAATTCATCTTCTGTAGAGCATGTCTTTATTTCGACTTGTTTGACAAAGATTCCCAATTCTTTTATGAGCATGAGAAATCCAAGATCGAGTTGGCTTCTTCACCGATTGGATGTTGATTTGGTTGATCTTTTAGATGGTGGTGGCGAAGAATGAGATGATGAGTCGATGAGGAGGAGACATGAGGAGACTCGGGGTCCTTAGGGGTTCAAGTTTCCTCCTTAGACATAGCCTTGTCATCGCCTTTGTTTCATCGCAGTATTTCTCGTCTTTTCTTTTGTCGGTTCCTCAATCTCATAATCAATAGAATCCTTCAAAAGTTATTGTTGTTGCAGAAGAGTGGTGGCACCGGCTCCCTTATCGGGTCGATTAACCGCATCAGAGATGGTTTAGAGTGGGTAGCACCACTTGAACCTCGGGGCCACCCATTTGATCTTGTTCAAATTCTTTAGCCTTTTGAAGGTGTCTAACGATTTTAAACTTCTTCCCGTAGGATTTATCCAGTTGCTCTTCATCACTTTCGAGCTTTCTTCATATGGCACAAGTACATGAGTCTTTCCTTTTCCTAGGTCAATTTGGAGGACTAGGAGGTTTTACTACTAAGGAGGTGGTTCGGTTGCAGATTCGAGTAGTGGACCTCCTCGTCGATTGTGTATCTTCGAGCTTTCGTCCAAAGAGCTTTCTTGGTGGTTCGGTGTAGGAATAGGAACAGCTTCACGAGAGGGAACTTTCTTCTTTGGAGCAGTTTCCTCTTTGGGACATTCCTTTGACTCTCTGCTTCTGCACTTCCAAAGACTTCCTCTTACGGTTCTCCGAGTAGGTGTTCCAAAAGGTTTTTCATCGAGATGACCAACTTTGCCTTCTCTTACTTCTACCCGATACCTTTTGTGCGCTTCAAGCTTCTTGATTTCGTCGGTCAATAGGTGATCGGGTAACACAAAGACCTGTTTCTTTGTTGACGATTCCTTGATTCTCGATCGATAGGATAGGCTCGGTCAACATGTCGTGATTGTCGGGGTCATTGAGCCTCTTGGGATATCGGGATGAAGTCCAAGTGCTCTCTGGATCAACAGTTTTGTGTATCGACATAGGAATCTTTGAGCCAAGCTTTTGAGAAATGTCATCATGTCATCCCATATCGTAGCTTCAATTTCGATGTCCTTCTTGTTGATTAATGACCGGAAGATTTGCGGTTCCATGAGCTTGGGATGCTCATAGCCACCGTCACGACCGAGAGACCGATTTGGTGATGATGATGTAGAGGGTTCTCCATGGTCGAGGAATGTTCTTAAGCTCCACATGAGAATGCTTAGAGATAATTCATGAAGCTTCATCATAGCCAATATCAATCAAGAATTGTAGAACTCTCTCCTCGATGGGTGTGGCATAGAAGTCGGTTGGCATGATTTACGGAATGAGAAGAGCAGCCCGTAAGTCCGCATGAGTGATGGTGACTTGTTTGTGATTGATAGTCACAGTCATCGCACTTTGACCCTTGATCCTTTGCATTGAATTCGTAATTGTTGAATGTAGATCTCCAGATCAGTAGCGAGTGTGAGAGCATGTTCGGTAGGGATGATTCTTAAGAATATCCACAAAGAATGAGACAAGAAGATTACGAGCATGTGAGGGTTTCAAAGTCAACCCTAAGGTTGTTCTTTCCAATCTTTCTGATAGCCATTGTGGAAGATGTCAAGAATTGTGAGAACTTCGATGCATCCACATTCATTTGAGCGACCATGTCGTGATCCGAAATAACATTAGCCAAAAGAACCAACATATCGAAGACATAATGTTAGTCAATGAAGGTTTTTATTGTCTAATTATTGAATGTACAGTGTTAATGATTGTTACGAGTCCTAAGTCACTTGTTTGTCCAATAGTCCAATGACGTCGTGAAACGTTTCGTGAGTTAGTTAACTTTAAGTTTTAAAGTTTATGTTATCACTTATAGTTCACAACATATTAAACGTTTAAGTATATTAGTGACATTATTGGTTTCGTGACGATATGATTTGTTTATTAACAAGTTTGTACACGTAACAATTCATAATGAAGGTCAATCAAGTCTTAGGCTTAGATTTGGCAAAGTTACGCGTAAACATGAGGGATATACGCGTAGACGAAAGCTTATGCGTAGGATCCTAACTTATGCGTAAGAAATGTTACGCGTAGGAAAAGGGGACCTTATGCGTAGAGCTTACGCGTAGGCGATAAAAACCTTACGCGTAAGGCTTACTCGAAGAGTAGACCTTATGCGTAGAGGTCACCGCCACGCATATCCTTCACAGGATACGCGTAGTCCCATTGTAGAACCCACGCATATGCCTACGCTTAAGATTTCTCTTCACGATAACTTTCTACGCATAAGGTGATCCTTATGCGTAGAGTTTCAATAACCTTGATTCTGAGTTTTACAAGTAGCAAGCCTGAAATAAAATCATCATAAGATCAATATTAACATTAACACACATTTTATAACAGATCATGGCTTGAAAGCATATCAAACAGTTTAAGCGTAGAAAGTCTTACGCGTAAGACTAAAACCCTAATAGTTTAAGAATTACGCATATGAATTTTAGCCATAGGAATTGCACCAAACGTTTTCTGGTAGGTCTTAGGTGTTGTGAGAGTCTAATAACCAAGTTTTAACATCCAAAACACAGTGAATCAAAAATACCCAAACCTAAGAACATT
>CM040245.1:178216971-178316256 GCA_022545495.1 Chrysanthemum lavandulifolium | reverse complement strand
GAGTGAGATGTCCCAACAAAAGTCGCATGGCCGTAAGAAGATATACGGTAGGGAGTTCGACATCGTTTCAAGAGTTACGAGTGCATGTACTGCTCATCAAAGGTGAGCATGTCCAACCCACCTTTAGCCTTGAGGGCAATACTTACATGTAACCATGATGGAGGCAAAGATCGAAGGAACTTTGAGTTGCAGTCATCATTATCGGTTTTGCATTCACCGGGTTTAGTTGACTCAAAATCCTATGGAACTGTCGTATCCCTTGTGGATACCTTCTTCTTCGGAGATATTAAAGTCCCGAAATTGTTGTCTCAAAGATGGACTTCCTCATTCTCTTTGATTCTTCATTTCCACCGAACCTTGCTTTGAGAGCCATCCATATGTCCTTTGCATCATCCATATGGTGAAAATCACACGATGATCTTCGTGAATGGCTTGAAGCGAATAGTTTTACTTTATGCTCTCTCTGCATAGCCAAGACCTCTTCGCGAGCTTTGGGAGGAGCCATGATAAACTTCCCATCCACGCTGGGAATCATTTTCTTTAGACTGTTTCCTTTCTTCACTACCTCCCACAGATTCCAATCAATATTGGAAATCCAGTTTCCATCTTCATAGTCCAAAGATCATACTCTTCCCTTTTAAATAAGGAAATTTACCATTCTTTGTTTGAAAGACTAAGTCGTTGCATGGAAGTGGTGTTGGTGTTGTTTGTGTTGGTTACTTCAGCATTATCGGATCCGGGCATGGTGAATGAGTGTTTGATTGTATGGGGGTGAGAATGGTTCTTAGTATCGTAGAGACTTTCCCGAGGCTCTGATACCACTTGTTGAAAACACAAAGACCTTGATAGATCTTAAGCACTCGGAGATCGTTAGTGTTGCCTATGTAATCACAAGCAAACTAATAGAAGATCTCTACAACTCGTATTTTATAGCGGAAAGTAAATACAAGTTATAATAACTAAGAACTCTTTGATCCTCTATGGATCTTTTGATTATAGAAACTCTATGTTTCGGATAGTTTACCAGACTTGAAAGGCTTAAGAAAAGCTTGTATATTACAAACTATTATGGTTCCTTTTATAGGCAAGAAACCCTAAAGACTCACGAGCGTTTACAATGTACGCTCCTAATACAAACATAGACCAAGCATGCATCTAGACAACCATGCAACTAATCATATTGTTTTACTAATCATATTGTTTATTCTGAGTAAGCTCTATACAATACGGCGCCAACCTATCTTTCATACGGTGTCGACTTTTGCTACATCTTGAGCTTATCTCTCCCACGTGGATTCGCACTTTCGTGAAACACGATTTACCTTTAACACTTCTGGCAGTATGACTTGAAACCAGAATCCATTCTTCTTCTAGAATCTCTTGGCAGATACTTGGCGAGTAATCGAGGTTTACCTTAATTCCCAACAGATAAGTAGAGTAATCGGTGAAATACCAACCCCAAATCCAAACCCAAATTGTACCTTTCCATTTCATAAAATATAAAAATACAAAATAATCATCCTCACCTTTAGACTTAAATCGACATACACTTGACTAACGACACTATTCCCTAGAGAACGATATCAATACCCGTGGCTTACCCTAATACTACACTACAACGATTAGGTTCAACGCCTAGGGTGTTATAAAACTTGCTCGAAGAAAAGGAAGTTCTTTTGACCCCGAACGACGCTTGTAGCGTTATCATGTAAACATCCTAATGAGTTATGTATTGTTGCACCAAACATATTCACATAACTATACAGTATACAACATGTAGTTTCATTCAATAAAACAAGAGAAATGATATACATATCTCTAAAACTAAGAAAATGATACAAACATGTAGTAAAATTTCCTAACAATTTCTAAGTTTGTGCCTAAAAATAGAGAAAACGCTACTTGTGCTTGCATTCCTAAGTTTTAGGGACGATTAGATTTGTTGACTTTATCAAAACGTTTGAGAAGGTGATAGAACATGAAACGTAATTTGTCACGTACTTCATGAACTAACCCTTCGACTTGTTGACAATGAAAGAAATCATTGTTATGGCTAGGGAATGGTGGTGGTAGGAATGGAGCGGTTTAAGGTGGAAAGTTTGATGAGGAAGGTGGAGGTTCCACAAAAGATGGAGGGATTTGTGGAGACAAGTTTGATGAAGTTGGAGGTGGTTCAACTAAGGGTGAAGGTGGTGGAACATGTGTTGATGGTGGAGGTAAAGAAGTATCTACTTCCATATGGCCTGGTTGTTGAGTTTGGCGATTTCTCATAATCAAAATGGACCATTTGAGGTCGAAGGAGAATAGGACATGGGTGCTAGTGTGGTTTCAACACCAAAGTTTTGGTGAGAGGGTTGTTGTGGCACCATTTTATCATTTGATAAAAATGTTGGCAATGGTGGTGGATGAGAAGGCCTAGGTGGTAAGTCCTCTAAGTTATAAAGGTTTGGGGATGAGAGTGGGGTGGTGAAAGAAATAGCTCTAGGTACTAGAGGTGATGGTTTGGTTATTTTAGTGGAGGTAGGAGTGTTTGGTTTGGGAGGTATGGTAGTGTTTGGCAAGGGTTTTTTTGTGAGAACAAGCCTTTTGGGAGTTGGTTTGATTGGTAGAGTTGATTGTGAGGGAGTTCTAGTGTTTGAGGCTTTGATGGGTGATGATTCGGTTGAGGAAATTTCATGAACAATCCAAGCAATTTTCTTAGGAGGTCCTTTGGTTGATGAGTGTACACTTGGTGCCTTTCTCATGCTGAAATGGTAAGAATAATAAATGTAAAGAGAAGGTTTTAGCTATTGAGGATGAGTGTTTGAGTGATGATTTGGAAGTACAAACAAAAATGGTTTATAAAGGAAGAAATTTGGCAAATGAATTAAAGCTTAAACCATTAAAACCCTTCAAATTGCAATCATTTACATGCACAAGAGTCAAATACAGAGTTTTAATGATCTAGGGAGTCATTTAAGACAATGTGGAGTGTTTAGATTACCAAAAAGGGTCAACCCTATCGGGAACAAACAATAGCCATTGGGTCAACCCTATCGGATGATGGAAGAAAGAAGCTGTGTGACCTGCTGAAGCGGAACTTGGATATATTTGCCTGGTGCCCAGCCGACATGACAGGTGTTCCAAGACACATAGCAGAACATAACTTAAACATACGAGAAGGGTATACTCCAATACGACAAAAGAAAAGAGGCCAAGCACCGGAAAGGAGCAAAGCAATACAAGAAGAAGTAGAGAAACTTGTGGACGCAAGAATAATAAAGGAAGTACATTACCACAGCTGGCTAGCCAACCCGGTAATGGTAGCAAAGCATGATGGAATTTGGAGAATGTGCATTGACTTCAAGGACCTTAATAAAGCTTGTCTGAAAGATGGTTACCCGTTACCAGAGATAGATTGGAAAGTTGAGTCACTCTGCGGATATCCTTTCAAATGCTTCGTAGATGCATACAAAGGCTATCACCAAATCCAGATGGCAAAAGAGGATGAGGAAAAAATAGCCTTCATCACAAGCCAAGGAATATTTTGCTACACTAAGATGCCGTTCGGACTAAAAAACGCAGGAGCAACATACCATCGGCTAGTAGACAAAGCTTTCCACAAACAAATTGGTAGAAACCTAGAAGTATATGTCGATGACTTGGTAATCAAAAGCCGCTTGGAGGAAGAAATAATAAGGGACATAGCGGAAACTTTCAAAATGCTAAGGGAAATAAACATGAAGCTAAATCCCAAGAAGTGCACTTTCGGAATGGAGGAAGGAATGTTCTTAGGGTATAAAGTAAACACTAAAGGAATAAAAGTATGCCCAGAAACAGCAGAGGCCGTACTAAACCTCCCATCTCCGAAATGCCTCAAAGACGTTCAAAGACTGAATGGGAAACTAGCAAGTTTGAATAGATTCTTGGCTAAATCCGCTGAAAAGTTACTACCATTCTTTAAAACACTCAAAAAGTGTACAAAAAAGGGCGACTTTCAATGGACGCAAGAGGCGGAGGAAGCTTTTAAGCAGATGTAGAAGACAATAGCAAGCCTCCCTACCCTAACCGCACCTTAGGAAAAAGAAGAACTGATAATATACCTGGCAGCAGTTAAAGAAGCGGTCAGTGCGGTCCTGATGACAGAAAGGGAAGGCAAAACGACGCCAGTATACTTTGTGAGCCGAGCCCTGCGAGGACCGAAATAAATTACACACCAATGGAAAAATTAGTTATATCTCTGGTGCACGCTACAAAACGACTGAAGAGGTATTTTCAAGCACATACGGTAGTAGTCATCACGGACCAGCCAATCAAGCAAATACTATCAAGACCAGAAGTTGCAGGTAGATTACAAAAATGGAGCATTGAGTTGGGGGAGTATGACATACAATACAGACCAAGAACATCCATCAAAGGACAGATTCTAGTGGACTTCATAGTAGAGCGTCCAAAGGATGATGAAGAAGATGAACCAATGGAAGAAGAGGAACTTCCGCAACCATGGGTCCTATTCACGGACGGTTCATCTTGCATAGACGGTTGCGGAGCATGTCTCATACTAACAGACCCCCAGGGGATGGAGTTTACTTACGCTCTAAGGTTCGGTTTCAAAACAACAAACAACGAAGCTGAATATGAAGCCTTGATAGCTGGGTTACGGATAGCAGAAAAAATGGGAGTCAAGAACCTGCAAACAAACGTAGACTCAAATCAAGTCAACGGAACATACATTGCAAAAGAATCAGGAATGATTCAATACCTGGAGAAAGCAAAGGAACTTCTAAAAAACTTCCAGATGTTCTCAATCAAACAAGTGCCCAGGAGCGAAAACAAATAGGCAGACGCCCTAAGCAAAATGGCTTCTACCAGCTTCACACATCTAAAAAAGCAGGTATTAGTGGAAGAGCTCAGTCAAAAGTCAATAGAAGAGACGCCACTTGTGGCAACCACGGAAGAAGAGGGGTACACGTGGATGACACCAATATATGAATACCTCGAAAAAGAGACACTCCCGGCTGAAAAAGAGAGTGCACGAGAAGTTAAAAGAAAATCACAAAGATTTGCAGTAGTTAACGGGATACTTTACAAGAAATCTTTTCTTGGACTATGGTTACGGTGCGTCGGACCCCTTCAAGCTAACTATGTGTTGCGAGAAATTCATGAAGGGTCTTGCGGCATGCACACAGGGACAAGGTCTGTGGTGGCCAGAGCCCTGCGTACCGGATACTACTGGCCTACCATGCACGATGATGCCCGAAAGCTAATTCAAGCATGCAAAAGCTGTCAGGTGCATAGGCCAGTTCCAAAGCACCCGCAAGAGAAACTAACGCCTATTACTTCCCCATGGCCGTTCCATAAATGGGGAATTAATATCGCAGGACCTTTGCCAGAAGGACCTGGGAGAGTCAGATTCCTCATAGTAGCAATAGACTACTTCACAAAATGGATAGAAGCAAAGCCAATAGCCACCATAACAGTAAACCAGATCAAAAAATTCGTGTGGGAGAATATAGTATGTCGATTTGGACTTCCGGGAGAAATAATATCCGACAACGGAAAACAATTCCGAGACAACCCATTTAAAGAATGGTGTGAAAAAATGAATATAAAACAACACTTTGCTTCAGTCAAACACCTACAAGCAAATGGACAGGTAGAAAGAGCAAACAGAAGCCTAGGGGAAGGGATAAAGGCTCGGTTGGAAGAAAAAAGCAAAAATTGGCTAGATGAACTATCGCACGTCCTATGGGCACACTACACAATGATCAAATCCAGCAACGGAGACACTCCATTCTCATTAACATATGGAACGGAAGTTGTCATACCAGCTAAGATAGGGATGCCCACATGGAGGACAACAGAAGCAAACATAGAAGAGAACGACGATGCACTGGAAATGAACTTAGACCTCCTTGAAGAAAGAAGAGAACAAGCGGCAATATGCGAAGCAAAAAGCAAGGCACAAATGGAGAAATATTATAACTCAAGAGTCCGCAATACAAGTTTCAAGCCAGGGGACCTAGTATACCGAAACAATGATGCAAGCCATGCCGAGGAAGGAGGGAAGCTAGGACCCTGCGAAGTCACGGAAGCTCTAGGAAAAGGCGCATACAAGCTGAAAAACCGTGCCGGAAATCCAATCCCACGGACATGGAACGTTTGCAATCTTAAGAGATGTTACATACATCAAGTATAAGCAACCCGTTCCTCGCGGATTCCGTGAAGGAGGGTTAATGTCACAATCTATCTTTTTATATTGTAATGTTTTATGATTGAATGAAAAAAGGTAGAGCTTAGCTACCTTCACCAGTTTTTTACTTTAAAAAATTCTTGATCATTTGATTTAAATAACAAAAAACATTAACTTATGTACGTAAGACGCACATACATGTGGGCACGACCCATACAATGTTATTCCGAATAACAAAAGGCTGAGTAACCTCCAAATTACCTCAAGATACGTAAGAGATGTTGCAAGTCCAGTATCGGGCGAATAACCCACAAGTATTCAGAAAAGACTATTATAATAGGCACATCAGTGTGAAGATTAAATAGCAAAACACTAAAAAGTTTCGAAACAACGAAATATGCATACGATAGACTGTCTACACAAAAGAAACAAAAGTGTCGGGCTTCGGTAGACCAAGCAATAAGAAAGCATAAAATATCATTACAATGAACTACACTTGATTGGAAGGGTTCAAAAGCGGATCCGTCCCAGATTGTGAACAGGAATCCGCACCAAAGTCACTTGCATCACCACCATGCTCAAGCACACCCAATACCTCAGGAACGGACAAACAAACTGATTCCACTAAAGGCTCCATATATGTAGGAACAGTAAAAGAAAACCAAGTATCTGCAAGAGCCAACCAATCATGCAGGGAACCTTCCCTCGCCTTTTTAGCTCTATCAAAACAACCTTGGATTGAATCAGAGAGGGGAGACTCACTCGTCAAAGAATTCCCAGAAAGACAAGCAAGAACGAACAACTTTTCCAAGTAAAACTGCTTATCAACAAGGGATGAATCATCATAGGACACTTCAGGACGAAGCAAATGCATGATGTTCTCAACAAAAGAATCCTTAAGAGCCTCTAAGGAAGATAGCAAAGGGAAATGGAGACCGCAGAGAACTTAAAGATCATTTTCATAGTTAGCCTGCAGAAGGATTAAGAGCCGCAACACGGGAAAGAGGCATACCGGCCGTACCATGAAAATGTCCAGCAACAAGCCCTTCTTGCATTCCTTTATCAACAACACAGCTAATAGCATCAGCCAGTGCGTCAAGGTAACCTTGCCAACGCCAACACCCAGATACGGCAAGCTTGGGGCCATCAGACAATAACCAACGACGAACGGACATAGCAGTAAGCAAGCACGGATAAAGTCTTTCCTCTAAATGCAAGGCAACCTTTAGGAAGAGCTCCTTCAGATAAACCAGTTCCGAAGCACAAGGACGGAGGCCCAAACATTCACTATCCAAAACTTGTACCTAGCAAAGACAAAATTCGGAGGTCAATAAAAGGGGGGGTGGGTGGGGGAAGAAAGAACGGAAAGAAGAATAAAGAACAAAAACATTTTTAATAAGTTCAGCGTTGCAGGATTCAAGGGCAGAGTTAGCACACCGTAACCGTTTAAGCTCGATGTCCTTAACGACAAAAGAAGCTTTCAGCTCCTTGATTTTGGCACGTAACACTTCAATTTATTTGTCAGCCGCCCCTAAAGATGATACTTCGCCACGAAGAGATAATATCTCATAAGCATTAGATTCAGCCCAAGCCAAATGGGACTCCAACCTATGAATCAAGTCAGCTTGAACGCCACACCTAGCGGACAATTCCTCTTTCTCTTGCAGATAGCGCTCTGCACTAATCCGCAGCTCAGAACCAAAGCACAAATGACGAGACGACAAGATGTCAAAACTTGAAAGCAAATCGTCGTGGCTCATATCACGAAGAAAGGAGGAAAACTTTGGAGGAGCAACCCCGTCAACAATCTCACGGCAGTCCAAGGGATTGTCAAGCAAGGATCCGTTCAATACTTTCCACTCCGGGAGATGGCGCTCCTGTGAGCACAAGGGGTCAAACCCAACAGAAGCCTGGGAATTACTAGTCAAAGGCTGACCAATGGAAGGTCCAACAAGATCTTCAGCACCATGATTAGCCCCTCCACCGGAAGACAAACTGAAGAAAGGAGAAGCATTCCTCAATATAGGGATAGCAGCCGGAACAGTTGTAGTAGCAGTGGTAGCAACACCCAAAACATTCTCGGACTTGGTACAAGAAGTAACTTCAACTCCAGTAGCAGCGGTACTAAAATCAGAAGAATAATCAGAAGAAATAACCAACCTTTCGGGAGAACCAATAATAGGTTGATGCCTGAAGGAAGAGCCAACATAAAACCCAACCTCACGCTCAGGGGTGGTGGAAATGGAAGAAGTAATGAAAGGCCCAGTATGGGGGGGGGCGTATAGCCTAACTCAGCTTCCAAAACACTACTATTCAACAAAGCTTGAAAGCCACCAACAGGAATGTTACTAGTGGATGGACCCGGTTGAGATTCAGAACGAAGCCTCTTGGCGGGACTAGATGGTCCCAGGACACTCGGTGAAGGCCCCTCTTTTCTCTTCAAAGGACCAGAGTAAGAGGGGTCAACATCAGAACCTGTAGCCTCAAAAGATGATCTACCACCAGTATCAAAACTAGCACCTTCTGGCTCAAAAAGAAGATTAACATCAGCCTCCAACTCAGCATCAGCACGGGAAGGAGCAATAGGGATAAGTGGCATTGTACGGTGAACAACAACTTCAACAATGGACGATTCACCTTCATGACGCGGACGTGTGGTCATCGTGGCCTTCAAAGGCTCCGGAGACTGAATATACTCGGCCCAACTCATCACTACACTAGGAAAAGGATATATATATATAAAAAAATGCAAATAAAACTTACCAGTTCGATCATCACGAAGAAACCTCAGGGTACACATCCTCATCCAAAGTATAATGGCGGCTCAAGCCAACCCATCAAATAAAGGGCTCAGGGAATGCCCTAAGGGATAAGGATTGGCAGCAAGAATAGCAAAATGGTCAGCATTGTACTCGTCGGGGCGAGGAACAGGATCTTTAGAGACGTTCTTCCTAGAATGCCATGGGAACAAGACAGGACAGGCAAAGGCATCGACCCAGAAAAATCGGTCATTCTAATTCTTGACAGAATCAAGAGTCTTAGTGCAAAGGGCAGGCACACCATCGCGTTTACTAAAGGAAAACCACCCTCTAAAATTTGAGTTAACATAAAAGCAACGAAACAGAGCAACAGTGTGAGTAATGTTATGAGCACGACACAAGATCTCAAAGTGAGAAACTCTGCACGCGCCGAGAACCGAAAGCTGTGAAATGTTAATACGATAATACCCAATCAAGTCAACAAGAAAGATGCAGACGGGCAAAGCGAAAATTGGCAAGATCAAAAAGCGGGTATACAAGCCAATCTTCCCGAAGGGCACTCATGCATCGTACACTTGCGATCGTGAAGCTCGGATGAACCTCCGGTGGAATATGGTAAGTCGTAAGGAAGGAACCAAACGTCCACGGAGGAGTATTACATTTTATATCAATAATCAAAGCCATAGCGAGCGGATAAAGGACGGACGGATGGAGAAAATTTTTTACTTTTTTCTTTTCTCAAAAGACACAACAAAACAGCGATGGTAAAAATGGGAGCAATATTTATATAAAGGAAAACCTAAAACTAGATGATGAAACGCGCTAAAGAAAGATGGAATGAACGGCCAAGATGAAAAATAAAAAAGAGGCGCGTGGAGCAGTAGGTCAAATCAAAACAGAAAAGCCCACAAGCGCCCATGTCGCACGAAACGCTTCCCAAAGAAAGAAAAAAGGTGCGTGAAAAAGCGTGGGGAAATAAAACGTCCCGGTCAGAGTCTAACAAATACCTATCGCACGCGACAATATCTGCATGCAATAAGTATACTAGACTAGGGGGACTGGGTGACGTAGCAACATTCAAACAAAAAAGAAAAAGGTACGGGACAACAAAACACTTAGTCAAACTCAAGTCTAGTGACATCCACCGCACGCGACAATATCCGCACGCAATGAACATACTAGGCGGGGGACTTGATGACGTATAGTATGTATAACAGCCTACTAGGCCCAATACACACTATACATACACCGGCTCGCCCAATGATTACAAACCACGGCCTACAATGCGTGCCCAATGACTAAATTGGCTATGGTCCAGACCTTGAGACGCACGCAAGGTACATAACGGGCTGAACCCTCAACCGTTAGACCTCTTATGTCTGTGTTCGCAATTAACACGGAACCCTTGTCCGCCAAGGGTCTGGATCCGGTGACTAACTACTACATGCGAGAATCTAGGGAACCCTAGCGGTAAACATCGCCTATAAAAGGGCCTCTAATCCACATACAAGGTACGAATTTCTCTCTCATAATTACATACACATACCCTTACTTTCCCTCTCAATAATGTGTACTTACTCTCACGTCGGATTCTAATCGTGGGGTTCATCCCCACGGTAAGACTAACGGTTTACCTTTCTTGTGCAGGGATCTTATTCAAACTACTTGAATTAGTACAAGACCAACTCATTAGAAGCCTGTTGGCCCAGTCCGATAAGCTATACTCATATATGTTGCCACCCATCACACAAATTGTACTAACAACCATATATCAAAATGAGAATAACCAAGAAAGTCTAGCATAAAGTTATGAGCATACATTGTTTTGACAATCATAAAACATCCAAAATAACCATAAAAGAAAGTCATGGGGTACAATGTTTCTTTTGTCAATCTCTTCACTACTTCTTCTTTCCCGAATTCATGAGGAAATGAGTTGGACACTTGAACATCCCTTTTGTTTGCTTGAATTCGTCGGATTCTTTTGAAAGAGTGGGAAGTTGTTCAAAGTAAGTCATGGGATCGAGTTGATAATTAGAAACGGGGTAGACTTCAACATCTTCATCTTCATCTAAAGAGTCCGAGAGAGGATGAGGCCTTTTCCCATTGATCATGAATCGTTTAGAAGGTTGTTTGGTGAGAGGTACCATAACATGGTTAGCGAGAAAGTGATCATTGGTAATAGGAGTAGGTTGCATTGCACTAGCATACTCACGGAGACGTGTTAGGAGCATACCATAAGGAAGAACCATTTTGTCGGTTTTGAACTCACCTACCATTCTTTTGGCAATGTAATAGGCGAGATTGAAAGGTTTTTAGTGGATGAGACAATAGATCATTTGGACAAGGCAAGCATTGGGATGGTCTTTGTTTCCAACCAAGCAAATGACATTTTCTCTAAGAATTTCTTCCCACTTTTTGTAAATGGGAATCATTTCAAAAAGTTCCATTTGAAAGGGATCGCAATGAATGAGTTCTTTGTTTGCAGTTATAACGTGATTGGTCAACTCTGTTTTTGAAGATGGTGTCTCGAACAACAATGGGTTCGTCAAGAGGAGTGTGATAGATAGGTTTAGAGTCTAGTGCGAATGATTGACAAGCAATTGACCAATCTTTGGAAAACATACAAATTCCTTCACATGATATGCAAAGGATTTGTGCGAATGTGTTGAGGGGTAAGGTGATGCTTTGGTTGTTTATAACGAAAGCGATTGAAATACTTTCATCATTGTTTCGGATAATCCTAACATTCTTTTAAAATTCAAAGATGAAGACCGGACAAATTTGTTCATCGATTTTTAGGAGACAATCAAAGTTGATTGCGAAAAAGACTTAGGGAATGTCGGTGTTTTCAAGGAAACATTCCTTAATTACATGACCTTCGTGGATAAGTCGTTTTTAGAGCATTCTGAAGGTTTTGCAATCACTTTTTGACAACCATTTATTGCGATAATATCTAGGAATGTAGTGAACGGTGTCATGATGATCTTGTTGGGTAGATTTAGGCATGTTTGATCCTAGAAAAATAATATTCCAATTAGGTAAAATGTGTCAAGATGGGTTTATGACTTTACTTTGAATTAACAATGCCGTTTTGCAAATCCTTAATTATGTAGAATCATTTTGTATGAAAAATAACTTTTTAATAAACAATTTGCCAATTGATGATAAGAAAAATTGAAACTAATTGAAAAGTTTAAAACCATAAGATGATGAATAGAAAATATGAGTGTAATTACTTACAATGATGTTTAGAATTAAGATACTTGAGACTATGAAGCCCTAGAATGATATGAACTGAGATTTGGTCGTTCTAGGTTTTAGGAAGAGGGAAAATGGAGTGTTTTGGGTTTTAAAAACGAGTGTCCTATTTTGTCTGTTTACACGGTTCTCCCGTATCCTTTGTTTGAGGGATCCGGATAGTACAAGTTGAGGGATCCGGTGCTGCAGACAAATATTGGAGTGTTTTGGATTATTCTTTCACTTGTAATAAGTTATACAATAACTTATTTTTGAGAAGAATTTGTAGAATGAGATTTTGGTTGTATTTCTATTTGAATAGACGTTTAGCTAAGATGTTTTGAAAGAATTGTTTATCGAATGATGGTGGATCAAGACTTTAACTATCAATAATTTATTTTGTGATGACGGCGTAGGTTTGACGAGCTTACAAGTTTTTAAGAGAATCAAAGAGGAATACTATTCCCGATGATGTGTTAAGATGGAAAGTAGTGAAGAGATATTTTTTAGAAACTTGCGACTTTGAAGTTAAATGCTTAATACGTATATTCATACACATAGTATTATATATATATATATGCAAGGTTTGTATAAAGATGTTTATTATGAGGGAAAAGCATATATTATCATTTTATCCACATGTGATTACTACAATCATATATTAACTAGTTGTAGGTAAGAGAACATACCTTTGTTCTATTCTCTTTTTATGGTTTTTAGAAACCATAAACGCGAAATACTTCATGAGCTTTTAAAGTAATCAATTGTACTTTGTGAAACTAAGTTGTGATTACTATTGGGTTATTCCTTAGATGTTGACTTCATTTTGCTTTGGATAGAATGAAGTCATTGAAAGAATCCTAGAATGAAGATTTCTCAAAAGAAAATGTTAGAATGATCTATCACTATCCAACATTTGTTAAAATATAAAAATTTCTAAAACATGAATTTATTGTTTTAAGAAATTTCCTTCTTTGTATTTTTCATTCATACACGGATCGTATCAAGTTTTTAAAGTACAATATACTCTAAGAAACTTGGTAACGAAGCTCTGGTACCAATTGTGGAAAACTAGAAGGGGAGGGGGTTGAATAGTTTGGTCAATTAAAACTTCATTTGAAAATATTAAGATCTACTTATTGATGTCCTATTTCATCCTGCTTTTAATATTTATAAAACTTAGATAACTTAGGATAGACACATACTAACGGGCGATGCCGATCGGATGTAGTAAAGCCTTAGGTAAATCCGAGTATCGTCCCAAGAGAGTGTGACCTTGAAAGAACTAAGATGATTAGAAAAGATATTGATAATATTTGGGTATGACAAAGTTGATATAATCCATAGCTATGCTATTCACTTGCTTACAACGACACCAGAAATTTAGAGAAAAGAGATAGATAAACGAAGCTTAATAAAAAATACAATTATGAATTGATTCCCGATACCAATATTCAATATAGTGGTTAATTATAACCAGACTCATTTGGTCGATTCGTCATAGCCTATGGTTCTTAGATTCCTCACCAAGATGAGCAGGTCACCCGGGATCATTCGGCAACCTAATAGCAGTCATTAAGCACCAAATCTACTAGATCTAGACGGTGGGAACCCGGCCGTTAGGAACTTAGATTCCCCCTAACCTCTTAAATACCTCCACTTGATAAGTGATCATTTGGTCAGTTCGCTCACGAATAGTGGTTGTACTATGGCCAATTCCTCCCATACTCCTTTATCTATCAGACTGGGGTTAGTTATATCTCCCAACCCTTTAGATAGTACCAAGCTTATAATACTACAAAGGCTAGCGATCTATGAAAAGACTAGCAAATGTCTATAAAGAATTATAGAGAATAACAATAACATAAATGCAAATTTTAATTAATAATATGAATTCATAGTATAAGATCTAGAAAAATATTAAAAGAATCTGTGTAAAACTAGAAGGGGGGTTGAATAGTTTTACTAATTTAAAACTTCCTTTTAAATATTTAGATCGACTTATGTCAATCTATTTGGTTGTTTATGTTGGACGTTGATAAATAGATATATAAACGTGTAATGAAAGATAAAGAGTAAGAAGCACATAACCACGACACGAGTATTTATAGTGGTTCGGCTACAAGGACACCTTCCTTGCCCTACTCCACTCCTCGAGTCACCTACTCGAGAGTTCGTAAACACTACACGACACCAATCTCCTTATGGCGGAGAAGCCTTCACAACGCCGCCTACTCTTTTTCCCAGTACTAGGCTAACCACCGGTTCTTTCACCCAAGGTGAACCACACCTACCACAACGTCGCCTACCCTTTATTAGGTACTAGGCTAAGCACCTAGTTCCATTACTATGGAGGAACTACTACCCAACACAACACAACACCTAATCTCAATGAGATCCACTTCTTGTTACAACACCATCAAGGATATCACCATCCTTGGAAATAAACTAATACTTATATGTATAACGATGCACCTCATCGATTATACGACCTAGGAATTCTTCCCTAATCCCACTTGATTTGATTCTTAGGCATCCTTCACTAATGCCTTTGACACAACGCTTGGCACCTTTCACTAATGCCTTCGTCTTGACACCTTTAGCATTCTTCACTAATGATTTTGACACGGACGTTAAGCACCCTTCACTAATGCTTTCGTCTTGACTCTTTCGGCATCCTTCACTAATGCCTTCAACACAACATATACGGAGGAGGAAAGAACTATCAACAAAAGAACCTCAGTTGTCTTGATGATGACGAAGCATGGCAACTCATGGACTTGAGCTTGGTCGACTGCAAGAAGTGGTGATCTCGCCTTTAAGAGGAACCTAGAGAATCACACAAAAACAAAAGACAAACTACATAGAAAGATCCCTTAGGATCAGTGGTTAGAGAGGTACAATACTTGGAGAAAGTATGTGTGAAAGTGGTGAGCCAAAAGGAAGAAATGGCTCACTATTTATAGAGGAGAAAACTTACTGTTCCCCGGATCCCACGGATCCCTCCCACAAGGGATCCGGCTAGCGTAAAGCTAGGGATCCGTGGGATGCTCCTCTTTACCCATGGTTATTTTGGTTATGGGTCATGGGTTATGGGTTGATCCATGGGTTTCTTATTAGATAAATGTATCTCATGAGTTCAATGTACCTAGTCAAATGGTTTGGATAAAACCATGGGTTATGGGTCAATACCATTTGTTAGTTTTTACCAATTTTAGTATATACTAGTTTAAGTATATATTTACCCAAATATGTAAACACTAGTTGTTGTACATATGTATTACTAAATCATAAAATCACTTATACTTGTTTTAGTGTTTTATGTGAAATCGTAAGTGTGTTAGAAGACTATTGGCTCAAACTATTTACGTATTTTATTTGTTTCGTTAAAATGATTTTACGTTTGTTATCGACAAAACATTCGAAGATCGTAAAATATAAATAAACGTTTTTACGGCTTATTTGTATTAACAATCTCCCCATTTTTGTTGATGACAAAACATAAAATTATTTTAAGGAAAACTAAAATTCGTAAAAGTTTGAATTGGAGTTTTTACTCTCTTCTCCCCCTTTTTGTCGAAACAAAAAGATCGTCGAAAAGAAACTAACACAAGGTTTTTAAAAAAACATGTAAAAAAAATGCAAAGAGAGCAAGTGACGGGAATGGTTCTCATCTTAACTCCCCCTTGACGAGTCCATCCCTTTGTGAGGGCGTCAAGTACATAAAAATAAGTAAGCTAATGTATTGCAATTATGTTTGCAATTGGTTCGTCCTTGTGACGAAAAATGCTCCCCATTGAAGATTACAACTTTGCAATGGGGTGTCATGATGAGTAATCCAAATAAGGATCAAGTTGCAAATGGATTTGCAATGTATGGTTTGACACAAAGCTCCCCTAGCTTTATGGTGTCAAGTTCTTCATGTGTATTTTGAAAATCTACAAAATAAAGGTTAGAAAACAAGAGTATAGTGCATAATTTCCTGCAAATAAACTCAAGTTAGTAGAAAATTGTTCTTCTGTACCACGGATCCGGATGTCTGGTGACAGATTTTCAGCAATTGTGATTTTCCAAACAATGCTAAATATGAGAGTGAGACATGTATAAATAATACACTCAAAGCAATATGGCACATAAGATATCATTCAATAAAACAAAGAGATAATCAAACAAATCTCTAAAACTAAGAGAATGATCTAGCCATACGTTTTCTACAAATACTAACGAGTCACCTAAACTTAAGAAGTAACCGCGTTCTTAAGGATAAAATGGGATTCCTAGACGTTCTAGGTTTAAACTTAAGACTAGGACACCGCTTTAGGCTCATGGTTGTTTAGGTTTGTTGACCTCTTCGAAACGTTCTAGGAGGTGATAAAAATGAAACGTTGCTCTTCACGTAGTTCATGTATCAACCTTTCAACATGTTGACAATGATAGCAATCCTTGTCATGGTTTTAAGCTTCTTGAAGAGGAGGTTCAAGTGAGGTGGGTTGAGGATCCTCAAATGAAGGAGGAATTGGTGAAGGCTCATTAAGTGGAGGCTCAACAATGTTTGAGGATGGAGGTAATGAAGTGTCAACTTCCATGTAGTCGGGTGGTTGACCTTGATGTCTCCTCATAATCCAAAATGGACTATTGGGAGGAATTAGAGAAGTTGATATTGGTGCAAGTGTTGACTCAACACTTAGGTTTTGTTGCACAACCTTTTCAATTGAGTTTGTTGGTAATGGTGGAAGATGAGTTGGCCAAGGGGGTAATTCCTCTAAGTTGTGAGAATGTGGAGATGATTGTGAGGTGTTGAATGATGTGGTTCTAGGCACCAATGATGTTGGTTGGGTTAAAGAGGGTGTGTTTGGTTTAGTAGAATTTGGTGATGATGTCCTTGTGGGAACAATCCTCTTGGGAATTAGTTTGATTGGTTTCTTTGGGGTAGGGGAAATCCTAGCATTTGTGGACTTAACCGGAGATGATTCGGTTGAGGAAACTTCGTGTATGACCCTAGCAAGTTTCTTGGGTGGTTCTTGGGTGGATGAGTTAGCACTAGGAGCTTTTCTCATGATGAAATAACTAAGGAAGATGTTGGTAATTCCTGAGAATTGTGTTGTGTTTGATGACTAAAGTGTTCTAGCAATATGACTTATAAAGAGAAGAATTTGGCAAGTGTATTTAAGACTTAAGCCACTAAGATTCTTAGAAATGTGATGATTAACATGCACAAGATTGAAGTTCAGAGTTTCACTAATCTAGGAACTTAATAAAGGTGAGGTGGAGTGTTCAAGTAAGCAAGATGAGCTTGAAATGATTGTTTAGGCTAGAATTGACATAATCTGTCACCCGGATCCCACGGTTCCTTCTTTTGAGGGATCCGGCTAGGCTAATCCTAGGGATCCGGCTCTCAGCAGTTATGAAGGGTTAGAAATGAAGTTTATAATAGCTAAAAACCTATGTCATCTTGAGTGTTTCAGTCCTCCTAAGTATCTAAGATGAGGGTGTACTTGAATGATCAAGAGTAATGAATGTTATAGCAAATGATTGCTTTTTATGGAAGGAAAATGGGACTAAATGACTACCAATGAATGTTCAAGGATAACACTAAGAGTTTTGGTGGTGTCAAGTCATAATAAATGATCCTAGAGATCAGATTTTAGCTTGAGATGGAATTTGAAAAATCCTTAAAAATCAAAAGAATTGAAAAACTAATTTTTGACTCATTTTGAGATAAAGATGACTAGAAACAATTTCCTAAAATTGTTCAATATGTCCATCTAAGTGTTTTGAAAAATGATAAACAATTTGTGAGTATTGAAGCGGAAATATGGTGAGTTTTGATGTGTTGATAAATCAAAAGAAATCATGAACTAAGTCCTAGGTGAGCCATGGGTGAGTGTCAAGCTATCACATGTTAGGACAAGACTTAGCTGGCTCTAAGGTCTTATACTAGGCTTATGTGAGGTGATCTAGTGATTTATTTTGATGTAAGGGGATCTTTATAACTCATCTGCAGTCACGGATCCCACGGTTCCCTTATGTGAGGGAACCGGCTAGTTATAATGTTGGGATCCGCCTACTGCAGATCAGAAGGCTTTACAGCAGCTAATGCAGATTTTGCACTAATCAATATACACATATAACATGTAATTTAAATAGCAAGGTAAACAAATTATCACATACGACATATCATAGATAATTGTAGTAACGATAATATCCAAGAAAAACACAAACAAACGTGCTAAAAACATAATCATTCATACACAAATATAAGTGTCTCAAGACAATCATAATCCTATAGTCTCTTTTGTCAACTCTTTCTTTTCCTCTTTCCTGACTTTGTGAGGTTATAAGCTAGATTTTGAATCATACCCCTTAATTGTTTGAATTCCGCGATCTCGTTTGGAATGGTTGAAAGTTGTTCATAGTAATCAAAGGGTTCCAATTCAATGTTAGCTGTGGGGTCGACATCTTCTTCTTCTCCTTCCGAGGAATCCAAGAGAGCTTTAGGTTTCTTCCCATTGACCATGAACCATTTAGAGGTTATTTTTGTTAAGAGGTACCATTACGTGATCGGCAAAGAAATGATCATTGTTCATAGGAGATGGTTGCAATGCACTAACATACTTACAAAGTCGTGTTAGGAGCATACCATGCTGGAAGCATTGAATACCCTGGCCATTCTCCTTACCATGTAATAGGCGAGATTAAATGGCTTTTGGTGGATAAGACAATAGATCATTTACACAAGACATGCATTTGGATGATCCTTGTTACCAACTAGGCTAATGACGTTTTCCCTAAGGATTTCTTCCCATTTTCTAAAAATGGGATGCATTTCGAAAAGTTCCATTTGAAAAGGATCACGGTGAATGAACTTTTTGTTTCGGTTGTAACGGGATTGGTCGGTCATAACCTTGAAGATAGTATCTCGAATGGTTTCGGGATCATCGAGAGGAGTATTGTAGATAGGTTTAGAATCAAGTGCAAGGTTTTGAGCGTTAATTGCCCAATCTTGAGAATACATACAAATTCCTTCACAAGGAATGCGAAGAATTTGAGCAAAGGTGTTGAGTGGTAGAATGAAGTTTCGTTTATTGATGGTGAAGGCGATTGAAATGCTATCATCGGTGTTTCGAATGATCCTAATGCTTTTATAGAATTCAAAGATGAAAACCGGGCAAATTTGTTCATCGATGTCAAGAAGACAATCAAGGTTGATTGTCGAGAAAACTTGACGAATTTTGGTATCTTCAAGGAAACATTCCTTGACTACACGACCTTCGTGAATAAGTCGTTTTTCAAGTCTTTTGAAGACTTTGCGATCGGTTTTTGATAGCCCTTCTTCCCGATAGTAATAGGTGAGGTAATGGACGGTATCATGGTGGTCTTGTTGAGTGGCTTTAGGCATGGTTGGTCAATGGTGTTCAAGTGAGGAATAATTGAGGGTTTGGAGTCCTATGAGGATGAAATCAATTGTTGAGTCGTTTTTGTGTTATGTGGGGAGAGGGAAACCGGTCCGTGATGTTTTTGAAATGCGATAGTCGTGTTCTGTCTCTCGATTCCCGGATCCCTTGTATTTGGGATCCGCTAGTACAACTAGAGGATCCGCCCCAGAGACGTAAAAAAGGGTTGTTTGGCTTTAATTTTGTAGTAGGCTATAAACTAGCTTACGGAACAAAATTAGTTTAAAGGTTTCAAATAAAAACATGTTTTGGTCGACGTGATTTGATAAGTTAATTATCAAGGATCCATTTGTGACAACGGGGTTAGTTTGACGAAATCAAAAGGAATACTATTCCCGATGATGAGTAAGTCGGGAAAGTGACGAAAGAGAGACTTTTTCAAGAGACTAGCAGTTTATTTAAACAAATAAGAACGATGATATCAACATAATCATGTAAGCTATCTAATGAAAAAGTAAACATACCTTTATGCTTCTTGGTTTGGCTTATGAAGACATAATACCAAAAATACTTCATGAGCTCTTAAAGTAATCCTTTGTACTTAGAGTAAGTAGGTTGTGATTACTTTTGGATCCTTTCTCAAAGGTTGACTTCATTATTCTTTGAATAGAAATGAAGGTTTTGAAGAGATCCTAGCATGAAGATTTCTTGAAACAAATATGTTATAATGATCTATCAATGTCCAACATGAACGAGAAAAAGAAAATGTTTTGAAATATTTTCTTCTTTGTAGTTTTCAAATATACACGGATCGTATCAAGTTTTTAAAGTACAACATACTCTAAGAAACTTGGTAACGAAGCTCTGATGCCAATTGTGGAAAACTAGAATGGGGGGTTGAATAGTTTTACCAATTTAAAACTTCCTTTTAAATATTTAGATCGACTTATATCAATCTATTTGGTTGTTTATGTTGGACGTTGATAGATAGATATATAAACGTGTAATGAAATATAAAGAGTAAGAAGCACATAACCACGACACGAGTATTTATAGTGGTTCGGCTACAAGGACACCTTCCTTGCCCTACTCCACTCCTAGAGTCACCTACTCGAGAGTTCGTAAACACTACATGACACCAATCTCCTTATGGCGGAGAAGCCTTCACAACGTCACCTACTCTTTTTCCGGTACTAGGCTAACCACCGGGTTCTTTCACTCCAAGGTGAACCACACCTACCACAACGTCGCCTACCCTTTATTAGGTACTAGGCTAAGCACCTAGTTCTATTACTATGGAGGAACTACTACCCAACACAACACAACACCTAATCTCAAGGAGATCCACTCCTTGTTACAACATCATCAAGGATATCACCATCATTGGAAATAAACTAATACTTATACGTATAACGATGCACCTCATCGATTATACGACCTAGGCATTCTTCCCTAATGCCACTTGATTTGATTCTTAGGCATCCTTCACTAATGCCTTTGACACAACGCTTGGCACCTTTCACTAATGCCTTCGTCTTGACACCTTTAGCATTCTTCACTAATGCTTTTGACACGGATGTTAAGCACCCTTCACTAATGCTTTCGTCTTGACTCTTTCGGCATCCTTCACTAATGCCTTCAACACAACATCTACGGAGGAAGAAAGAACTATCAACAAGAGAACCTCAGTTGTCTTGATGATGACAAAGCATGGCAACTCATGGACTTGAGCTTGCTCGACTTCAAGAAGTGGTGATCTCGCCTTTAAGAGGTACCTAGAGAATCACACAAAAACAAAAGACAAACTACATAGAAAGATCCCTTAGGATCAGTGGTTAGAGAGGTACAATACTTGGAGAAAGTATGTGAAAGTGGTGAGCCAAAAGGAAGAAATGGCTCACTATTTATGAGGAGAAAACTTATCGCTCCCGGATCCCACGGATCCCTCCCACAAGGATCCGCTAGCGTAAAGCTAGGGATCCGTGGGACGCTCCTCTTACCCATGGGTATTTTGGTTATGGGTCATGGGTTATGGGTTGATCCATGGGTTTCTTATTAGATACAATGTATCTCATGAGTTCAATGTACCTAGTCAAATGGTTTGGATAAAACCATGGGTTATGGGTCAATACCATTTGTTAGTTTTTACCCATTTTAGTATATGCTAGTTTAAGTATATATTTACCCAAATATGTAAACACTAGTTGTTGTACATATGTATTACTAAATCATAAAATCACTTATACTTGTTTTAGTATTTTATGTGAAATCGTAAGTGTGTTAGAAGACTATTGGCTCAAACTATTTACGTATTTTATTTCTTTCGTTAAAATGATTTTACGTTTGTTATCGACAAAACATTAGAAGATCATAAATTATAAATAAACGTTTTTACGGCTTATTTGTATTAACAGATTCTAAACTCGAATACAAAGGAAATCGTAGACGAGGACTTCGTTATTCAGTTCTCCTAAACCATGCTTCTTCTTCTGTGTTTTGATCTCCCTAAACCCTAGAAGGTTTGGGAAAGGAGAGATATCTAAAACTGATGAAACCATCGACTATTTATAGGCCTCAAACTAGTTACGGCGTAACTTTATTAGGTATTTACATCGTAACTTCTTTCAATCTTCTGTGCTTATCCAAGGTTACGGCGTAACCTTAGCTGGGGTTACGCCGTAGCTTCTGGAATCCAGTGTATTTCTTCATTCGGCGTAGCCTAAGTTGCCGAGGCTACGCCGTGGTCTTTGTTAATTTGGTGCTTATCAGAGTTACGCCGTAACTCGAAATGAGGTTCGCCGTAGCCTTTGTAATCTTTAGTCGCGTCATAACTTCATCACTTGGTTACGCCGTAGTTAAGAGACAATCGTATCAATAGGGCTTGAAAATGTCCAATTGCAGCTTCCTTACTTCGAATGGGTCCTGAAATGAAATAATAAGGAATAAGGATGTTTTCACTAGTATTTTACTTAAAATGTGATGATAAAGGGGGAAATTAACGCTTATAAACTCAGGAATATTTGATGTTATCAAATATCCCCCCACTTAAACTCTACTTGCCCTCAAGTAGACCAATTTAGACTGCAAAAGATACATCCTTGAAGAATGCGCAGTAAAAATTTCCATGCTAGAATATTAATAAGAGCCGAACACCTCACGAAATGGGAACGCAAACACTCTCACTCTTATCCTATTCTAAGTGTTAATTTCGGGGTGATCACTCAATTTCACGGACATAGTAAGTATTCTATCATAAGCTTGGCAATTACACACAACTCCACCACTAGAGCTAAGGTTAAGACAAATTTTAGAAAGCAATGTTGGGTTGTGTTTCAAAGGCTTAGGGATGGTGTCATTACTAACGTGTCACGGCGAAGTGGACAAAATCAATGATACATGACCAAATCCATGGCCAAGACATCAAGGATTGCTCGCTGCATCACCTAGACACGCTTCATGACAAAAAGGGTAAGGATAGGCATGGGATATTTTAATGGGTGAAAAGGAAAAGGAAAACAAATAGTTTTAGCTTAAAACCGAGTTGCCATCGTCCCACCAATATTCAAGGTTCATCTTCATAATGTCAATATATGTCACCGGAATCCACCATTATTTATTCTTGAACTATTCTTTCAACCTTCGAATGTGATCGAGAAGATTATTCTCGATGCCAATTTCTTCATATAGTGCTTATAATTCTTCGCACGGATAACAATTTTTTTTTTTTTTTTTTTTTTTTAACATAAATGTAACGATATGCTTCCCCCCACTTGAACTGAGCATAAGGTGATAACTTGGGGGTCTTTGACGATCTTTAGCGAGATGTAGATGATGAGGAACGCCTTTTGGAACTTTATTTTGAACCTCAAACTAGGGTGAACAATGGCTTCAAGGTAAAAAGGTAAAACTACACGGTAGGCTAAGGTGTAAGGGTGTAACGAAAATAAGGGTTAGAAAATGAAAGGATAGGCTCAAAAAGGGTGTAACTAGGGGTATCTTGCACTAAAGGTGAGTGCAACAAAAAGGGTTAACACGGGGGTCGAAAAGCCAATGCGACTAATCGATAAACGCACACAAGTGAACACATATGGGCTATTTGGGTTTAATGCTAAAACGTTTCCTTTTTTCAAATCGACTTTTCCAAATGCACCAAGCTAACTTGATACACTACTCGTTTATGGTCTCGAAGTGATGTAAAAGCCAAGTTCTAAAGTTTACAATACTATCGGCACACTCAATTTATGGTAGATTTGGGTAAAATGGGGAAACAGAAGGCAAAATCTCACCAATGGCAATAAGGGTTATAGTGTGCTTCGCTTTATGTGATTCTAGATTGGTTAAAAAATATGACAATTTTTTTCAAATAAGCTTAAAATTTTGAAACCAACTAGAAAATTAGGAAAGTAAGCTAAGTAATCATACACTTCATTTCTATTCCTATCCCCCACTTGAAGTGTACAAAGTCCCATTTGTACGAAGAAAAGGAAAATAAAATAGAAATAAAAATAATCAAGAAAGAAATAAACTCCCTCTCGAATGCTTGCCCAAGATGTCTCACTAAAGGTTGAAGGTGGGTCATGGGGTGGCTAATGCGTATCGTTTCCGGGGACGGGCCTTAACTATTTGTGTTGCTTCAAAATTTCCTACTGCAGCAGGGTTATGGCGTAACTGATCCAAAGGTTACGCCGTAACTGTATCACAGAACCAAAACCTGCACAGCATATAAGGAAAATTTTGTACCCGATGGGTACAATGGATGATAGATCATACAAATATCCAAATAGTTAAGTTATTACAGACATGAGTATCAAATTATTTTAAAATTGTTTCAAATTATTTCATCAAATAGGGAAATCAATCGTCCCTAGGAAGATCATGATCCATGGAGTGGAATTGGGAGGGCTCATATGAAGTGCTCGTGGTGCTTCCAGGAGTGGTGTCGGGCTGCATGAATGCCACTCCTCCTTGGATGCCAACGTCGGGGTTGTCGGGCTGGTACACATACTCCGGACCTTCCCACCTAGGGTGGCTCAAGTGCATGTGCTGCAGCATTTGGCTAGTCCGATACGCACTCCAATGAAAGAAATCCTGTTGGAGCTGCTGCACTTGATCCAATGTACCTGTAAAACCCTCAAACTGGTTACTAAGACCATAAAGACCCACTTTGAGGCTTTCAATCTCCTCGTTGAAATGGGTTGACATTCCCTCGATCCTCTCATCAATGATCTGCAACCTCTCCCCTACATTCACATGGGTCCTTCTTCGTCCCCTGGGCGCCTGCTCCCCGGCCTCCTCTTTAGCATCACCCCCAGCACCCCTAGCTTCCCCGACTTCTCTCCTCGGGGCAGTCCTAGCCAACTCAATGACTCCATATATGTCCTGGGTGCAGATCCCGAACTCGACTAGCTTAGGCAGTCCTATCAAACTAGTCTCCCTATGCTATTGCTTGGGATGTGGTTTGATGTTCATGCTTGTGTGACAACTTGGTTTACTATGCTTTATATTAGTCACAAACGATAATTGACACTTTCATATTATAACAAACTTCATAAGCGATTTGATACTAAAGATTCAAAGTTTTTAAACGGTAACGTATTCACCTAACCTCTACGTTTTCACAAAAAGGTTCCAACTGAAGATAATATTGTTGATCTCCTCACTAAAGCTCTCAAACGGAAACCTTTCTATTATCTTCGTTTATGATTAGGAATGATCGAACACATCTCTTATTATTAAACTCATTGTAAGTCTCTTTCTTATAATATGAGTCTTGGATTCTATTGAGCACAAAATCAAAATTGGGGAATTTTCTTTTGGAATCTAGAATAGAACGACAAAATCAAAATTGACATTATAGTTCTTTCATACTTAAAATCAACTCTAAAAACTTTCTATATGCATGAAAAACCCCAATTTTCTCTCTCAAAACCTCTCACATTTAGGAAAAACATCTTTCGTGCATTGTTAATACAATTCCAAAACATTTTTCTCATGCGTGCATAATGAACTCACAATCCTTGGTCGGATCATGTAACCAATATATAATTCGACATGGAAAACCGAGTGAAATTGAACTAATGAGACTTTAGATTATCTCTTAGATTTTTTTTCCCTTTCTTTCGAGTCGAGATAATCGCATCTCCACATATGTTGCATGTAGACACACAATAGAAATAATTGTTTCTGGACGAACTTTCAATCCTTCTGGTGGCGGTCCCTTAATTGTTGGACGGTCCCCCATATTTAAAGGACCGTCCATCTGTTTATGGGACGTCCCTCTATTCATGGTCATTATCATCTGTATGATCTCTTTCCTCTACAACTTTGACCTACTACCTTCTAGCTCTTCCCAGTGTTGTAAAAATCGGCCATGGCGGTTGGCTATGGTCCAACGCCACGATATTTCCCAAATCGGTCTAATCATTTTTTGTCAAAATCAGAGCATGGCGGTTAAAATCGGTCATGGCGGCGGGTCGGTCAACGCTAGTCAACGCCGTTCAACTTCAGATCTAGGGTTTTTTTTTTCAGATTCGGCCCGGTCAACGCTGGTCAACTTCAGATCTAGGGTTTTTTTTTCTTATGCAGGCCGGTCAACTTTGATTTTCTTGATTTTGTTTTAATTTAGGGAACAAATCAACAAATGTTTAGTTAAATAATAGAATATATATAATTAAAAATAACAAAAACATTAATATTGCTAAAAAAATTTAAATAAATTCCTTTATAATTTATGGTCTCCGCCATGGCGCCGCCATATCTCCGCCAAGACCGATATAGACCCCCGCCACAGTACCGCCGAGCGATATTTACAACCTTGGCTCTTCCTATACTTCCTTACATGCTCAAACATAATTGGAATTCTTAAAACTTATAATGCATGCTTTGCCATATTTAGCACCTTCCTCCCCTTATTAAATCATCATATTCCTTATTCATCTTCATGACATAACCTCCTCATCTTCCTCCTCTCAATGTCACCCTCTAGAAAACCTAGAATCTCCGTCAAACCTATTTGATGGAAGAAGCAAACCCTTGGTAACTTCATGAAAAATACCTCCACTTCAAACACACAAATCCCAACTTTTACTCCACAACCCACTCCTTTCAAAGAAGCATCATCTTCTTCCTTTTCCTTCTTTTCTTCTCAACCACCAAATGGTTCACAATCCATTCACAAAGAGCCTATCTCCACTCCAAGAGATCATCCTTTACCACTACCACATCCACCTCAAGTGACAAATAATACCACCCAACACTCAATCATGGCTCAACAATTCTCCCATCTTGTTGACTTGAATCTTCTAAACATAATTCATGCCTAAAACTAAATCCTCCAACCAACCTTCATCCCACTCTTGACCAAGTCAATGCTCGTGGAGGCTATTGTGTGTGTTGCATTCACAATCGTAACCTATTTTAAACTCTCAAAAATGATATAGACTTTATCACATATATTCTCTTGCGTCCTCGCTTCTCGCCTCCTTCAAACAGCGCCCTCGCACCACCATTATTTCCTAACCTCTAGACATCATGCATGCTATACACTAAGACCGAGCCATCTTTTGGTTATCCTAGAGACTAGAATAGGATTAGTTCTATTATGTAGAATTATGTTGTAATCGTCATACTCTATGTATGACTTTGTTCTTGTTTAATGAATGTTTAAGTTTATGCCTACTTAATAATATTATGTCAATATTTTTCTAACCCACTGTCGGCGGTCCTTTATATATCGGATCGTCCATTTATTAACATGACCGTCCCATTGTTTCTGATATCTATCTCATCTCTTACTCTTATCTGTTTCTATGAGTTGAATATGTATACTCTTGCACCTGTATTCTAACTTGTTTTTGTAGAAAAATACCATCGCTAGATTCCTCCGTGCCCTCGACAAGGAGGAGCACTAATCAAGGGGGAGCGCTTGCATTGTCGATTTCTTTCCTCTCTACACATCGATGAAACCTTTTTGATTCTACAAAAAGGGGAAGAAGTAAACGAAAACTCATTAAAAACTTATCAAAACATAATTTTACCTAAAATGAGTTTATATTTTGTAATTGTTAAAAAGGCGAGATTGTTAATACAAAAATGTAAAAAACATCATTTGCATTTTTTTCGATCTCTATAAGTTTTGATAATCACAAATAATCACAAAATATAAAAACACGTTACGTAAAACTACACTTGATAAGTTTTAATAGAGAAAACTCGTTTCGACTATAACATCACTTAAGTTATGAACAAACAATCTACCAACTTAGTTAAGTGATCAAAGAAGTTATTTTTCTTCAAACCTCACTTTTTTATGTGACAAAATTTTTTTTACAAAGTATTTTTTTCTATTTATAAAAATATTTTAATAAGAAAAATAAATTTGAATTTGAAATTCTCCAACAGCCATTTTTGCTGCCTAAATCAGATAAAATTTTCACTAGATAAATTTTCACCATATCAGGACAAAATCTGGAGTGTCTCTTGGGACGATCCCGTAAACATGTGCACGGTCCCTTATATATACGGGACTGTCCAAGGTTTAAGGGACCATCCCCAGCTCCTCCTGGTGCCTATAAATAAAGTACTATTCCAACAGAAAAATTCAGGTGTCAAAACAGATGAGTCGGGTCTCGAGTGCAGGGTTGTATAATAGGATCTATTGTAGCGACCTGGTATACTTCAATCCAATATCTATGTCATGAATTCGTATGTGGAATATGGTTACAAAAGCCACATTGTTACCAACATAACTGTAACACCCCCAAAATACAGTTCAACGGAAGACTTACTAGCATTGGGGTGCTACGGGAATTGGTACATAACACAAGTATAGCGAAACAGAATAACCCATCCATAATTTAAAAAACATTGTCAAAGATAGTAATTAAGTTTTACATTTATTCAAAAGTACGAGAGTAAGCCCATTAAAAGTAATTCATAAAAGCGGTCCCAAATAAACATCAGAGTGAAATAGATCCATGACCATGCCATTGCCGCCAAGCGCCTCCCAAATCAACTGCCCAAGCCTAACATATCAATTTCCTGAGAAAAACATACTAAAAAGGTCAGCAAAAAGCTGGTGAGTTCATAGGTTTAAGTAAATAACATAGCATATGGACCAAACAGTAAATTTTCTTATTACGCTAGTAAGTCACAACATATAAGTAACCATCATATTCAAATCCCAAACCAAAAACCAAGATGTTATACGTCATGTCAAATTTGCAACCACAAATCCAAGTGCCACCCTGCCAAGTCGGGCAAACAAGTCCAAGACGGGGCGGTCAACCACGATAGATCTACCAACAACATGAATAAAAGACCTAATAGTTGGCAAGATAACGAGAGGCTAAACCTTAGCCTAGACTACGTAATAAGCGCAAGCAAAACAAAGTTCATAATCGGTCCAATCAAAACAAGAGCATGTTTTCTCACCCCCAAGATTAAATAAAGCAAAGTACGAATAAAAGTGGGGCTATGAAACTCACCTTAGTCCAGCAAATACACAAAAATCAACAGGAACAAGAAGAGTATCGACTATCAGGAAACAACAACTACTGACTCGGCACTACCTAATAACATAGACCCGGCTTAGACTATAACTCCATTCAATAGTTCCCAATCCCGAATATATTCCAGTTTTATTTCCAAAACTCTTTCTCATAACAGTTTCTAGTGTTTGTATCCGCGCGTGCGTTGTGTCGACTCAACAAGATACATGTGAACACATGCTACTCAAGAACTCAACAAAGAAAGATCACAAAAATCTATGTGTCAAGTTTATAGTTTATTAAGTCTCTTAAATATATTGTCAAAACTTATCGAATTCGTCAATTTGATAAACTTTACAATGTATTCGCCTTACTTATTATTCCAAAACTATACCACGTCCTAGGGCGTCGTAGGATATGTTGTCATTACTAAACTCTTCCGACATAACTAACGAGGTATTACTCGATTCGTCAACCCAATAAGTTCGTTAGTTGAGTAAGTTAAGTTAATTAATACCAAATATCCGTGACAAGCAATTAAATGTTATTAAATTAGCATTTATGGCACTTCTAGTTTTGCGTGCCCTCGAAACATTTAGTAACCCTCTCATTATTTATTACACTTTCCTTTTTTCCTTTATTATTTAATAAAAAAGATTATAACAAGTAAAATATACTTGTTATTAATATGAAAACCTTTTTATTAGTTATTGTTTACGTTATTGTTATCATTATAGTTAACTTGAGTTACTATTTGTTTCGAGTCACAAGTCCAAGTCATTACTTCTCGACTTATTAAGTTATATCAAGTCCAATAATAAATATAGTCCATGTCACGGCCTTGTCGAAGTCAAAGATGACTAAAAAGTCAACGTGACACCAACTTGGCGCAAAGTTCACAAGTATATCATCAAATCAATAAAGTCGAGTCCCATGTCAACAACTTCAACATCTTGTGGTCGTCTACGACTCACGTCTAACCTATCCTTCGTCACTAATAGCCGTCACACAAACGATTCCCGTTTCAAGTTTCACAATTCCCCAACCAAATTTAGCCGTGACCATTCGGTCTCGGCTTTCTTTCCCTCGGCCAAACATCACAACAAAAACAATTATGCCACAAATTCACAACCTCCAAATGTATTGCCGAGACCATAAGGGTCTCGGCCTAGTTTTCCCTTCGACAATGCCAAACCAAACGACTACACGATTGTCTTTCCCATTCGACAACAACAACCACCAAACCATTTCAACATACAAAACTACCAAATCAAGCGCAACATCTAGGGTTTCATCCGGACCAAAACAAAAATAAAAAACAACGACAACAACAACAAGAGCATAATAACAAGCAAACAACGAGGCCTCACCGAGAGACTAAGCCATCGGCTCGGCTGAAGCGACACGCACATGCAACAAGACACAAAACAGATACCAACATGTTTTAAACCATATTTTTATTAATAAATATTTTGTTACCCATAATTTTCTAACCAAACCCGACATCAAATGAGTCAACTCGTGACTCATATCACGAGTTACCAAAACAACGAGCGAAAATTCGTGGGTTTTACCCTACCTTTTTCTTTTTCACAAATAAAAACCGGTGGTGGTGATAGGGTGGGTTTATGGTGGCGCGTGGGTGAATGAACGAGGGGGGGGGTTTCTGTGGCGTGTGAAGTGGTGGATTGGAAAGAGGATGATGTGGGGAGTCGTTTGGAGTGGGTGGTGTGTGCGGTGAGGCGGCGAAGGAGAGAGAGAAAGTGTGTGAGGGTGATGATGATAATGTTGTGCTTGTGTGGTTTGGTGTGTGGATATACCCACATGGACGATTTTTATGTAATTTACCCTTTAAAAATCAAAATATTGATAATAATGGGGAGGGGATGGGGCGCGGCCGGATAAAACCACAAGGACCATTCACGTAATTTTTTTAAAGTTCCCCGATTCCTACATTCCCGAGCTCGTATATTTCGTTCAAAAGTTTAACAAGTTTTCACAAGTGCGCCAAAAGTTTTAGTTACGAGTTTCTAATAAAATCGATCATAAATACACCTATGGAAACTAGACGAGTGGTTTTCTCAAGTTTTCTCAATTTATTAGGTTTTGCCTAGTGTCGAGGTCTAGTAGTGCCTAATTTAAAGTCACACACAAGGTTCCACAACGGGATATTCCGCAAAATATCAAAAGATTATAGTCGATTGTTTAACTTGCTAAAATTTAAAGTAGTGTGGTATTAAAAATAGTTTTCGAACTTTACAAGTTGTCACAATAACATAGTTCTTTGATCAAAAAAAGAAAGAAAGAAATGAGTTATATGTACTTGACTAAAGCATTGATAGCTTGCAGAGGAGAAAACCTTTGATTCTTCCCGAAGGTCTTCCTTGCATGCTGAAGTGAACAGGGGCGGTACCAACTACGACTAGAAAGCGGTCACTCCTGTCAATGAATACCATTCATAGTTGTCTATGTTAGTAACATAGCCATAACGACTTTGTTTTACTTCTCGAGGTGGTGATAGCTTTTATATATTTAATTAATTAGTTGCTGCTCTTCCTATTTGTTTTCTCGGCTTTCTTCTGTCGAACCGAACGAAGATAATAGTTTTAATCTAAATTTTTTTAGCCTGTTGGTGTTTGTTGACTTGTTTTTCTTTTTTTCTTTTTTTTTGTGCCTATATAACTAGATAAGAGTTAGAAATAAGCTAAATTGCCTCATTTGTAATGGGTCAAAATTTGTAATTCCAAAATATGCGATCGCTCTTACAACCCGAATGTTATCAAAACTTGACGACATACGCACAAAGCGGTTCTTATCTAGGCCCAATGGGCCATGAAAACTTAGGAATGTTAACGATGACGTTTGGTTGCTAAGTTTGACATCAAGATAAGAAAGAGATGCTCATATCTTCAAACCTCTTTGGGGAGGTGGGTTTGGATCCACTATCTTTCTCTCCCAATAAGACTTGATATTGTCAGAAATGCCTTAAAAAATATCATATTCGACTATAGTCTTATACTTTTTGATCTAGTGGGGTGTGAGTTGTCCATCAATCAAAATGTTGTGTCTCATTGAAGACATTTGTGAGAATACATTGTCAAAAGAAGAAGAAGAAGAAGAAAAAAAAAACCTTTATGTTCCATTTCCTGGAAAATTATTGATGTGCACAACTTATAAGCTTAAAAAAAATCAAAACTAAGTCATTGAATAATGGATATGCGTAGAATCGATGACCCAATTTTCGTAGATTCTTGATGTGCTGGTGATGGTGTGTCTGCAGAATGAACAAACTACCCTTGTTGAATGTTAAATGTAGATGTGGAAGACGAAACCTATTTAGGGTTTTTGTAATTCATTAGGAAATGGTAACTGAGAAGTGTATGAATGGAATGTGATACATGAGGGTTTAAAAGTCAGGTCGTAGAAAGGAAACGACGATTGTACCTTTGTGCAACTCACGTGTTTGGAGATAAGACGGGAAAATAATGTTTTTTAGTATTTGGATTCCAAAGCGTTTTCATGATACATGAGGCTATTGGCGAACTCTTGTTGATTTACAAACTCTCTGCGTGTTAAACCATAATGACGTGGACTAACATTGTAATTTACCCTATAGACTATGTATGCAAAACAATAATGTTTGTTAAACCTGAGCAAATCATAAGAACGACAAAGGTAATTTACTCGGTAACTAAATTCCTTTTACCCATCATGGGCCATAGATCCGTGATGTTGGGTTGATGGGAGAAAGTCTGAAAAGCCCATATTGAGAAGACAAATACAACATGGACCGAGCTGGATTGTAGAAAAAAAGTCAAAAAACTTTTTTCTTTGTACAGAAAGTAGGGAATAGACTCTATTTGAAAAGATTATATGGACGGAGTAGATAGGGTACAACATGAAAGATCGTTGGAAGGTTCGATTGAAGAAGTTGAAGAAACTATAGCACAAGAAGAAGATGAAATTAGATGAAGGTGAATTTGAACCATTTGATGTTGAAGAGTTAGATGCAGAAGAAGTTTGGGAGGATTTAATTTCTTGAGTATACACGGGTGATGGCAATGCCGAAGCTCGATATACTTGAGTACACTAATATGTTTTTTGGGTGATGGCCATGCCGAAGCTCGAAATGTATTAGTATTTATATATTTTTAATTCTATAATTGTATTGTTTAAATAAAAGTTGTGATTGTATTCGAAATGTATTAGTATTTTATAGTTTTAGTTGTATAATTGTATTGTTTAAATAAAAGTTATGATTGTATTTGAAATGTATTAGTATTTTATAGTTTTAGTTGTATAATTGTATTGTTTAAATAAAAGTTATGATTGTATTCGAAATGTATTAGTGTTAAATGTTTTAAATTCTGAAAAAAACCGAACCGGTAAAATACCGATAAAAAAACGGATCCGAACATTTAAAACCGAAAAAAACCGAACCCTATAAAAACCGATTCAACATTTAAAACCGAAAACCGATTCGAACTTTTAAAACCGAAAACCGATTCGGAAAACCGAATCGGTTTTGGAAAACCGGTTTCCGAAAAAAACCGGTTTTTGTGCACTCTAGAATAGAGATAGAGGTATGAATATATATGATATTAGTATAAAATACTACTCGTATATATTTATGAGATATCGTATTAAAACAAATACGGAGTATCTATATATAATTATCAACTTCCATAAAACAGATAAGGAATGTAGATTAAGTTTATCATATCACCCTCATTTGAGGTTATTATTACAAACTTTAAAAAAGTTAGAAATTAATTGGTTAAGAGTAAAACTGTCTTTGTGCAAAAAGTAAGAAAAAGAAAGCTATAATAATAATGTTTTTCTTAAACTGCGTGTTTTTTTGTCTGTGGACAATAATTTTGAGACGGAGTTGTATAAAGAAGAATAGACAAAGATGTTAGTTTAGTTACATATTTGCATGAAAAAACTTGGACGTTTTGCATATTTATGTTATCATAAGCATATCAACTACAGATTTGCATCAGTTCTTCCATTTTAGAAAGAGGCATTTACATATATCCTCAACGAAACTTCAATAATTACATATTTTCCAAATTATGCTTTAATAGCATTGTACATCATGCATTGAAAACTTGTGTTTTGGAAAAATATGTAATTTTAAAGTTTCTTTGGGTATATATGAAATTCACCCTTTTAGAAAAACTGTACAATGATCATATATTCGTCAAACATAACGACTATATATTTCAACACGTTTGACAATAATGCCATGTCTAGCATTTTGATGGTATACTACACGATGATCATATATCTGTCAAACACTTTCAAAAACGATGTATAGAGATATAACTAATATTTTTCCCAAAAAATGAGAAAGATAAACTATGATTAGATGGAAGTTGGTTAATGAAAATGTATACACAATCATTGATGGAATAATGGCACAACTTTTATAATTATAAACGCATGTTAGCTACAATCATTTAATATTTGGTTTGTTGTAGTCAAACAAGTTTGGTTTCGATCGGCCTTTCAAGACCAATGTATTATTTTCGAGACCAACAGCTAGCATAATTTCTATTTATAAAAGATGATGATGAGGCAGCTTAGTGATATATTTGGTAGCAACCATAGATTCTCTTTAGCTTAGCTACACTCCTACATCAAGAAACACATCTACATGGTTTTATAGAGAAGAGAACCAATATAAGGTACAGAACTATAGCCATAAGTTTCAACTACTCGGCAAAAAGCATCCAGTCTAACCATTATATAAAGACGCGTGTGATATGTATATGCGAGCTAAATAATATAACTATTGTCAACAAACATATCATAACATATTCTCATTGCGAAAAATCCTCCTTGATTGGCGTGACCACTTAAAAACATATCACAACATATCATGGGAACATCTTAAAAACAAATAGAACAATCACTCTTTATTATAACTTGTTCAAAATGGCCCACTATTAACTAAATGATATAACTGAATTCGTCATCTTATAAGAAATTGTATTCTGTATTAAAATAAGGAATTAATACATCATAAAATACTAAAACCTTAGTGACATATTGAGTTTAGTTATTGCACTTGCACACATTGGATTCCAACTTAAGTGAGGCTTGTTTGAGATTTCTTCCACAAGTGGCCACCAGCCTTCCGGGAAAATTTAATAAACAAAACACATGCAAGATCCACTATGGTGGTTTATGAAAGGTTTATAAAGTTAAAGAGTCAAACATAACCATAGTGAACATCTATTTCATTGTGGCGTAAGAGGTTTAGGATATTAAACCTTTCATAATTTAATGATTGAATTATGTGAGGTGTTTATAAACTTGAAAAGGTTTATACATAGTGGATAGGTTTATAAAACCAAAAGGTTTATAAATTAATGTCAAACACAATTATAAACCTTTAAAAAGGTTTACCATAGTGGATGGCCTTAAGTCTTAATATTAAACTTTAATGATTAACTACACCATATGTTAGGCATAAACTTTCTATGTTTGTTTATTTATGTACTTAATGTTTACCCTATACTTTCACATCATCCAAAAAGAATTAATCACAAACACACCTAATACTTTTAATCTTTTTATCCTCATTTCTGCTATATCAAACTGATGAATAATGAGACAATGGATGATTTTTAACTAGAACAACATCAAACAAAAATCTTGAAATGCAAGTTATAGTTCAGACCATAACAATAAAATAAAATTTTAGTTTATTCATCCATATTTCTTGATGTTAATCACTTCTTAAAAACGTTGTGTAACCTTTTAGAATATGTTTGTTTTTGTATTTGAATGTGTTAAACTATCACGTTTTACAATATAAATATAAACCATTGCAGTCGTACAATATATAAAATTTATTAAATATAAGCAAACAAATTCTATGATATAATAATCAAGTTAAAGTTAAAAGTATTTTAAACAAAACATGCAATTTCATGTTTATTTGACAAAAATAAATGTGTTAGAGTTTAAATTCAACTTTTTAAAACGATTAACTATATGGCTCGTGTTAGAGTTGAGATATATGAGTCTGAAACCGAACCCTTCAACTTGAAAAAACTATGAATTGTCACATATCATCTTATATATTCTTTATCTAACAAAACATATACAATGATTATATATAATACTTTTAATACGAAAAACAAAGATGAAACAGGAACAAGAACAAAACAAAAAAACATAAAACAAAAAACGTAATAGAAAAACATAAGAAAAAAATAATAATAGAAAAAAAGACATTAAGAGGTGTTAAGACACCCCCTCCATATCTAGTTCAATAAGAGGTTTATGCCTCTTACTGCCTTTTAATGGTCAGAAAAAAACAAACGCTCTTAACATATATTGTCTCTTACCGCCTCTGAATGACATGAAAAAAAAAAAAGTCTTAATGGATCAAATGTCTGACCGCATATGAATGAGTCAGATTAAAATGTTGTTAAAAGACATTTTTTGAAAAACAAACACCACCTAAGTGTTTAAATAAGTGGGGTGAGGATTCTCTCAAGTAGTTTACTACTTGATTGATCAAGTTAAATGATTATCAACTGTTAGATCAAAATCAAAGGCCTAAATTAAATCAAAGAAGTTGATATCTTTTAATCTAGACCTTTGATTATACAACTTGATCAATCAAGTAGTAAACTACTTGAGAGAATCCTCACCCAAATAAGTGGCCGCTTATAAAGAGCTTAAGTCGTGTCTCGCAGTGTTGCACAGATAATGTTAAATGACATAAAACCCGACATAATTGAAAAAGGAAAAGGATATTAGACAGCTGGATGTGTTAAATTTCAATTAAGAGTAAATTACTACTAAAGTTAATAGTAAATTGACATATTTGGCCCTTTGTCTTGTAAATTACTTGATATTTCAGTTATAGATAGCGTGAGACGTGACATGGCGCTATGGCGACTAATGTTTTTAAGGCGTAACTTAAAGCCTCACGCTTTAGAAGCTATGGTGAAACCTTAACGTTTTTAAGGCGTAGCTTAAAGCAGCAAAAAATATAAAAATATCTATAAATTTATATATTATATATCATATTTCATATATATCGAATTTACAAAAAGTTTTATACATAAAGAACCAAGTAATTAAACTATCTTTAAATGTAATTTACTTCATTCCCTAAAAAAAAAAAAAAAACTTTTCATCTTAGTTGAATTTAAAAAAGGCGTCACGGCTCACGCATAAACTTGTCGGCCTAAGAATGTGGTTTCGATTAGCGTGCCTTATCACACATTTTCATGCCTCTTTCACGTCTCGTCTTAAGCCGTCGTCTTAATCTATTGCGTAGCGTAAAGGTTACACCTTGCGAATTTACAACGCCTTTTTGCTACCATAACATGCCTTTTAAAACCATTGAAACAAGTCAACTAAACTAAAGATAAAAATTTTTAGACAACTTGAATTTGGAAATACCAATCTTGGTAAATTTTGTCCAAATAAAAAATAAATGAATAAAATCTTGGTGAACAATAAAAGACGCAAAATAAAATCCAGGGTTACATGTGTCAAAATTGTTAAAAAAAAGTCATTTTTGAAAAAAGTATTAACAAATTCAATTTTGTAATTTGATGTAGAAAAAACTATAAAGAATTGGTGTAAATGATGATAAAGAAACTTAGAATTTTTTTTTATTAAACTTAGAGAGTTATATTTAAAATAATGTTATATTATAATTAATTTAATACAACATATAAGCCTATTCTTTATAGAATAGTCTAATATTAAATTTTATATAACAAATACCCCATAAACTTTATATTTGTTTTTAAAAAACAACATTTCTTGTTATTGTTGTATTTATATTATTTTTATTTTAAGGACAATCAAACTAATAGATCGAACTGTGACAAACCTAACTAGTTCAACTTGTGCTAAACTCCCGTAGCGCGACTTATGTCAAAGCTTCCCACGTGCGGGAATCTAAAACAGTTAACTAAAGATAAATTTTATAGACAACTTGAATTTGGAAACACCAATCATGATCTTTAGAGATAACAAAGATTTCAACTTGCGCGTTGCTGCAGAGTGTTTGTATAAGGTAGTATTGTATGCGTAGCTATCCCCATCGTGCTTTTCAAAAGCAATTTCGTACCCTGTATTTCTTTCTTTAATTAAATGATGTGCACAGAGTACTCTTGATTATAACCCAAGTAGTTAAGATACAAAATCATAGGCATAAAGAATTTGATAAACATAACAATTTATAATGCATAATCGTTTTAGTTCATTCCTAACTTCAGTTCTTGCAAGTAAGATACAAATAAAGTTTCACAAACCTTTTCACTAATTCTTGCCTTCAGTTCTTGCCGATTTCCTATGGGATTTATCCAGAACAACTACGGACAGTATTTAAGTGCAAGTGACCTATGTAGCTTAACCCCTTTTAGTCATACATAACCAATTCTTCGACCGTTATGTTCAAATCACCTTATTTTCATGATGAATGTAGCATAACATGTTTTCCATACGCTCCATAATAGACCTAGTAGCCTAGAATAAAACTATGTGGTTGTGTATGGTGCGCACCACAACCTTTGATAAGCTTAGAGCTGTCAAAAGAAGAAATACATAATAAAGGATTATGTGTATCTAAACCTTAAAAAGGCCTTTTATCTCAATCATCCTTTATAAAATCCCATACAGATCACTCAACACGTAACAAAACTTTGAACACTTCACAACACTCATCTGTTTCCTCTTCCTATTCCGATGCCATAAATTTTATCAAAAGACAATACTATGGGTTTTACCGTAACGTAAACCACAAAAGCTGTAAGATATACAATAAGACATCTCGAACTTATTGAAGATGGGTGGTAGGTATTTTTGGATGGCTTTCCTCACCTTGAAGAACCCGACATGTATATATACTATGTAAAGAAAACCATAGACAACACTTTTTTCGATTTCTTCCACTCTCCTTATTCTCATATTACAATTTCCATCTGACATCTATTTGATACTCTAAACACAAAAGGGATAAGTCCATTGATAGTTGTACTCAAAATATGCATGTTTCACTTCAGATACCGCAAAAAGGTGCAAAAGAAAACAGAACAACATCAAAATAATAACCGATATTTTAACGTGCTTGGCATGTTGCAACCGCTTGTTGGTGCGAAAACTGTGGCCTACAACATAAACAAAACCTCCCTGCTAAGAATATCAACTGCAAGCTGAAAAAAAAATACATATATAAAAACGAATCCATCCTAAGTTCAAAAACCCTAAAGACAACCAAGAAGGTATAATGTTGCCGCTAAAAAACTTATTCGGAGCCTATTAAATCATTGAAGAAAAAGTAATTGTGTTTCCTTTTTTAATTAACATCACTTATGAAATCAGTAACACAAAATCAGCAGGTAGGACCCCGTACCAAACCTTATTCCAAACTCGTTGTCTATAACGAGACATCAACACACAACGCGAGAAACAATTGGCCCTTTTTCTTGACAACAATACCTATAAAACCGGGAGACAATACCATAACTAATACATAGCATATAAAAAAACCACTTACAGCCACACATGAGACCCTAAATGATACCAACAAGCACTCATTCTGCACGACCCAAAAACATAACATGACTACTTTGCATTTTGCACAGTTCCAAAGATTACATCCATGCTCAGACAATCGGCTTATTCCAAACAAAGTGCTTTTAAAAATAGTGTTATTTTCAATCAACATAAAAAGCAATATATGTTCCAACTATTTCATGTTCCAAAATTCGTATGACCACATATCAAATTCTAATAAACACTGGGAACTACCTGCTATGCACAACAAAAAAATAGCTCACACGATCTAAGGAGGAAAAATGAATGAATACAATTGTTTTGCACAACCAACAAAAAATAAACACTCAACTCCAAAGCCCATGCATAAAAAAACAACATGTATGACCGAACACCTAACAAAAACATAAAATATACCAATCTGTCACAATTTTGCACTCAAAAATCATATGTCCACATAGTTGGACAATTCTTATATACTTTTTTTTTAACATAGAAACGACTGGCCAACAAATTTTTTGAACATATAAATTGTGTTCGACATGAACCGAATCGGCTTTCCACATAAAAGCTACACATTGCCTAAAACGATTATTAATAAATAGTCTAATACGAAGCAAAATATAGAACCCCATGATTCAACTATTTCACATGCCGAAAATCATATGACCACACATCAGATTCTAACAAATACTTGGAACCACGTCTTTTGCACAACCACCTAATATCTCGTAAGACCTAAGAAGAAAAAAACGAACAAACACAATGGTTTTGCACAGCCAGCAAAAAACAAAATAGTCTAATACAAACCTAAATATGAAAAATCAGCACATATGACTACATATCAAGCAAAAACATAAGACACACAAAGATAATACAATTCCGCGCACCATGACTCATATGTCCACATATAAAACTGCGAAGAATGAACCAATCCAAGTTTTGTTAATGAAAAACATGTGTAAAACGTCCAATTAGCGCATACTTACTTAACACATGACGGAAAATGTGTGTTAAATAAGCGTGACCACATATCATACTTTAATAAACATTAGGAAGCAAAAAATGGACAAACCCAACTGTTTTGGGAAACCAAAAAAAAACAAAACAATTTAATACAAACCCAAAGCATTCAAAATAAGCACATATCACAATATATCAAGTGACAACATAAAATATACCAAGCCATTGCAATTATGCACTCCATAATTCATATGACCACATAGAACAATATAAACCAAACGTAAGCATACAAAATAAGCACTTATGACCACAAATCAAGCAAAAATATAAAATATACCAAAATGCAACAACTTTGCACTCAATAACTCGCACGACCACATATAAAATTGTAAAAAATGAACCCATTCTAGATCTGATAATGCAAATATTAACACACAACAATGTCATTTAACAATCTTGAACACAACTTATACACCCTTCATATAAAAACTTAAATCATGAATTGCTAACCCCTTCACACTTATTCCAGATAACTCGTTTTAAAATTAAGCTAGCACATAACACTAAACTTAATCAAGCCCACCAAGAAAACCTCACCAGTTTTCAATATATAAAAAGACATACAATAAAATAAAGGGCAAATGACAAAAAAATGCATCGAACTTGACACTTTTTATGATTGTGTGTAGCCAACTATATTTTTTCTTATTGTGTGTACTGAACTTTCAAAATTCGATTATTGTGTGTATTTTATGACCATTTTACCCTTAATTTTTTCAAATTTCGAAGGATAAAATGGCCATTTTACATGGCAGAATAGTCATAAAATACACATAATGATCGAAATTTGAAAGTTCAGTACATACAATAAGAAAAAAAATAGTTGGCTACACACAATCACATAAAGTGTCAAGTTCGATGCATTTTTTTGTCAATTGCCCTAAAATAAAATGAGAGATTTACCTTCTTAACATGGGCACCAATGCACCTGGAAAACGTCTGAAGCTTAAAGAGCACAAAAACAGTATGTTGCACCACATGCAACATATCCTTACCGAAATCTTACAGACTCAAAACATCATCAAACTTACATAAATAAGCAACAACAAAAAACATACCCTCAATTTGTAACCCAACACTAATAAGAAGTTGAACCTCAATCTCTAAAATATCGAAACAACCAAACAACCACCATTCATTCAAATCTAAAGAAACATCATTATAAATAAACATAACATTAACATTACCTGACAACAATTTTGATGCAAACTCGCTACTGTCTTTCCAATTGCTATCTAGAAACTGTACATACCTACAAAAATGTGTAAAACAAGTCAGCTCAGAACATGAGATAAATGCAAAATTAACAAAACTGAACTCAATAACTGCGATTGAAACTATAAGGATATAACAAGCATAATCTGGAATTCTACTCATCATTCCCGCCAAACCCCTAATTTTAGCTTCAACCACCTAAATAAAAAAAAAATCCTAAATCAACTCTAATTTTCTCACATGCACCGAATGTGTGTGAGAGTTTTTGTATAAAACATCAAATATAGGAAACAAGGTTCCTTATGTAGATGGTTCTCAAATTCATAATGGAAGAAAAGTGTACAACATGCAGCGAACCCATCCAATTTCTTATAATCCAAAACAGGTGTCAAGCATGCAATTAGTCTAACAAATTAAATGGGAAATTAGTGGAGAACCCACTCACAAAAAAACACTAATCTAATTTTTTATCCCCTCCAAGCCAACGGCTCGATTTGGATTAACGTGTGAACAATGTTGGCCCAAGCCGCAGCTCGACAATAAACTCAAGCCTCCCCACTCCCTCAAGCCGACCTACTACTCGGCGGCTTCGGAATAGTGATGGGTTCCAAAGTACTTCAATGAATGTTATATAGTATAATGTAGATGCTTGAATTTTGATATTTCTTCTTTTATCACTCATTCTGTCATAAAAATGAGTGTTGATAAACAAAAAAATAGCTAAATTCTAATATCTGTAGTTAATGCAGGTTTTGATTTAAAAAATATATTTTTACTCTCACAATCATTATAAAAATAAAAATGAAGTAATTAATGCAAGTTTTGATTTGAATAAGTCAGATAGATTAAAAAAAAACTTACTATTCATATATAAAAACTAGATATATTTTGTGAGATAAATATACATAATATGAGTAACTTTTTTACATTTAATTGTTTGTTAACTGTGTAAATTCTTAGGTGAAATAAAAGGCTAAATACACGTTTCTACTTTTGACATGACTAGATGTGCCAAGGTTCCTTAAGCAAATGTTATGTGCGAAGTATATTTATACTCTACATAATTAAGTAAGGGTTGTTTGATAACCACTTAATGAGCCTCACTCTGTGTTAAAGTTCTAATCAGTCAGCACCAAGGTTGTTTGATAATATAAATTCTTGCATTAAATCATCTCATTGGGCTTTGAAATTTTAAGCATAAATGGCTTCCTAAATCGTTCAGTAGCTGAAGTATACATTATTTAGAACATCGTTTTCTTGAAATTTAGAACAGAAAATCGGTGACGAGAATTGGATCTAAATCCATAAACCACCAACGCGATGTATTTTTAAATCCATGAAGCATTCGTTTCTAAAAATCGTGTACATGTTGCTCATGGTATCCACGTCTCTTAATTTCAACAATATGACTGCCGAGGAGTCATCAACGCGGATGAGGTCGTTGTCATTTAGAACAACTGTGCGAATGCATGTTTCAGTGTGTTGTAATGACCGATGCAAATGAAGGTTTAACAAATTGAGGTTTCGTGTGATTGGATAGTGTGACTGTGAGGGTAGGTTTAGGGTTAGGGTTTTTTAGGGTTTACAACATTCAACGGTTCATTAGGTTTTGCATGAGATCCTATGATGTTTGTTCCTTGGAAACGAGCGATTGAAACATATACATGGTAACTTCGGATCCAAATGTTTGATAGTGATTGAACAAATTCATTAACATCAGTAAGGTGAGAATTATGAGAGAAAATTTTATTGAAACACACACATACAACTGCACACATGAGGCGTGTATTTATAGGTACAAAAGAGAGTAATGTGCCTTGGGCTTGGTTAAAGCTTTACACTTAAACTTATACTATGATCTACTTAGATTACCAAGAACAATACATTTAACTTAGCCTACTAAACTAATACAAACTAATACAAGGTTCTAATACTTGTTAATGTCCACCACTATAATGCTAACAATCTCCCCCTAAGGCGTGCTCACTAACAACTCTATCTTGATGTCTTGATTGTTCGATCTTTAAGCTTGAACCTTGTATGTTGTACCAGACTTGATTTCTTTGTCGTTACATTCATGCTATATGATCTTTCATGTAATCTCTTGTCCTTGTCTTGCCATCGATCAACATCTTCAAATATTTGTGATTGACGTCTTCTCCAACATGCTCGTACCTCTTGGTCTTTAGACTTTGATCTTTTACTCATATATCTTTCATCACTTGAAATTTGAACTTTGTCTTTTTTTTGATCTTGAAGTAGTTGTTTGTCTTTGTCTTTAAATTGATGATGATTAATTGCATGAGTATGAGTATGTGGAGTTGAAGATGTTGATTTCCTTCTGGCGGTAGAACATCAACAACGATTACATTCATCGGTACATGTCATAGAAGAAGGTAGAGATAATAATGACACGCCAGTTGATCATTGTGGATTGTTCTTATAGAATTATTTCACTTCGATTGTTTTACTGATGAATGTCTTGATTCCATTCACCTTGGTTGGGCTAATCAGCCTCCGAATCCCGTTAAAGATAGATATCAATACATTAGATAAATCCAAGTATAGACCTACGTCATCAGGACTTGATTCGTGAAAGGAATCTTCTTGGTAGGGTTTTCAGCTCAAAGTGCCAGATAATCCAAAAGGATTAGCCCATCTGCCATTACCAAAGATTGGATGCCCCCAAGAAAGCTAACAACAATCTAGGTGAGCCTCTGGAGTACACCTAAGTATCACTCGGCGATTGTAGACCATTTGAAATTCAACAACCACCATGCTTAATCAATACAGATTAATTAGGAGATCCACTTTCAGTGCTACTTGATGCTAACATTAGCGGGATTTCCATTCAATCATCGAGGATCACTTATGTGATTTCCACTTTGAATGTTCTAGAAAGATTCCTAGGATCTGCGAAGGACTCTTATGTACAACTTGTATTCTTATTGGTGAACAAGTGTAGATTGAAATGTATCCTAAGGGATTTTATTGTTGAATCTCTTTTGGCTCTAGACTCAATTAGTGCACTTTGGTTTTAGTGAGTGGAGGCTGGAGCAGACTACAACTTTTTTAATATCAAAACATCTTGGAGTGAGAGACCGATATATTACGTGTTTAATCTCTGTGAGAAATGAAACAAGAATATTTTGAGATAAACTTGAGTGGCTGGGGAAGGGATGTGCATTGCATCACTGGGTCCATGATGTTTTTCTTTAATATCAGTATCATCTTTGTGATAACCGATACATATGTATTGATCTGGTTTTTACCTAGGTGTATGGAGGGTTTTCATTTCTTTTAACCCGCTCATAAATTTTCATTTTCATTCTTCAACCCCTTCAATGGATATTATGTCATCATTAATATCACCTTGTTGTGATTCTTCCAGTGACAACTCATAACAGTTATAGCATTATTCCATTTTCTCACACTCCACCATGACCTCCGAACTTTCTATTTCTATGTATGGAATGTCCCCTGGTAGATGGACCATGGGATAATACCTAAACTTAACCTCTTATACCTCCTAAAATATCATCGTGGTTTTTTGGTTGGTTTGGTATTGATCGTAGCTATGAAAACCATTTGTAAAAATCAATCAAAGTGTTTTTAGGAAAACAAATTTGGTAACACTTTGAAAGTTTTTCATTTTATATAAATACTCCCCCTATACATGTGCATATAAGAAGAAAAAAATTCGCACACGGAGAGAGAAGTAATAAAAAAACAATTGGTGATCGAATCTTTAGTCAAGCCATTTTGAGATAAAACAGTTATTGATCACATTTTAATCACATTTTCCCCCCTCAAAAATAGTACCCCGTGATATTTTTTATATCATTTTATTTAAATTTGATGTTTATTCGGAAAGCTAATAGGGAGAAACGGATAGCATGAAATGTGGAACATAATTATACTCCCCCTTAGAAAATGAGTATATTGACAGTTTTATGAGAGAGGTATCTTGGTACCAAATGTGAGAGTTTGAAAACTCTTTTTGAAAAATTTAGAATCAATGGCACTCAAAATGAAAAGGATTTTGAAAAAATCTTGAAGATAAATCTTCATTTGTTTTAGGATAAGTGTTTGAAAAAGATAATGGTTTTGCACAATACTTTTCTTTATTTGAAAATCGAATTATGCATTGTGATGTGTAGACAAGTCACTTTATTGAGCACAAATTTTGATAGATTTTGAGAATATTTTTGGAAAATATGGAAAAAATTGGTGCTTAAGATGTAAGAAAACTTCTTTTCTTATCCTCTAGGATTGTCGTACTGAAACGTACAATATGGTCCTTTCTTTAAAAATGGTTATACACTGATATCTGTGCATAAGACATTGTTCTGAGCAAATTTTTGAATGATTTTGAAAAATTTTGAAAACATTTCGCTCAATAACAAGATGATTTCTCTTCTTTTAATAAGAATAAACGCACTGACACGTACACTTTCTTTTCTTTAAAATCGCGGGTTATAGTCTGAAGTAACTTTAAGCCATTGAAAAGTTTATAAAAGAGACGAAATGTTTTGATGTTTTATTTTATTTTAATGAACTTACACTCAAGCATATTTACGTTTCCGTATCATTGCTGAATGACATTTCTGGAAACATAAATGATATCAATTATACGAGAGCACGTCGCAGATGAATATTTTTGGATTTTTATTAAATTTTATATTTTTGTATTTTCTTTTTGTTTTTTATCAAATTTTGTATTTTGCTTTTGTTTTTATATAAGAAATGGAAAATCAAAAATTAAAGATTGAAAAAATGAGAATGATGATGAATAATTCACAGCAATGGAACCCTTTGATAAATTGGGTTTTGAGATAGTTTGTCACACTCCCAAAATCGGGTCGCTAATGGTAATCAGGGCGTGACATTCATGGAATAAAGTACAAGGTAAAGAGAAAGACATATAGAAAAGATGCTTCAGTAGTAAACCATGCAAACGCCTCTAAGTACTTGATAAATACATGCTAAAATATCAACAAAAAGTTGGTGAGTTCATAGGTTTAAGTATTTATAAAAAAGCAGTGTGGATTACAAAATTTTAATGGCAGTTGCGTTTAAATATGAATTTATATAAAAACAAAATATTGTTCCACTAAGATCATGTCATCGAACCGAGTCTGTTAGATCATGATTATACCCAGTCTGTAAGTTCAAATATATTACTAGTCTGTTAGTTCAAGTTTATTCCCAGTCCGTTAGTTAAAATTTATACCCAGTCTGTAAGTTCAAGTATATTCTCAGTCTGTTAGTTTAAGTTTACTCCCAGTCCGTTAGTTCAAATTTATTCCCAGTCTGTTAGTTCAAGTTTATTCCTAATCCGTTAGTTCAGATTTATACCCACTATGTAAGTTCAGGATTTTAAGATTTTAGAATAGTAATAGTGATAACTTAGGCAATACAATAATAGTTTAAGTACATGTGTCCAATAGTATGTAATTACGCATGAAATAAGTAAACAAGTAACAAGTTCAAGTGAAACGAACATGTATTTAAGTAAAACAAGTACGGTAAGTAAGACAAGTACGGTATTTGAGTAAACAATCAAGTATTTAGGTAAAAACGAGTAATCTTTTTAATTAAAAGAGCATGTATTCTCACCCCAAAGTAACATAAAATGAGTAAAATAGGAGCCATGAACTCACCTCAAGTAAAGTATCACAAGTAGGAATAATGTGCATGGAAATCGAGGTTCGGTGACTCTACCCGCAACCAAAATGATTAATATGTCTTAGGTTCGAAAATAATGTCATGTATGCAATTCTATACATTATATATCATCCGTACATGTTTGTTATAAGATTTGGTAGTTAAAAATAATGTTCTCGTTTAATAGTCAAAGTATACCCTTTTATGTAACATAACTAGTTTATTTCATAAGTAAACTATACTCGTCTTGTCAATAGGTAATTTAGAAAACTTCCGACGCGGCTAACAAGAATGTATAACATGCTACTACTTTCGTTTAGGTCACTTTTTCTCGTTTGGACGTTTAAGGCTCGGAAAATGACTTTGAAATATTATTTCAGCACTTATTTACTAATTTTCAGCATATATTCTTTAATAAAAAAGCTGTCAAAATTGGTTAGTTTCGTCCAACACTTCGTCGGTCCATAACTCTCTCGTTCTAACTCCGTTTTCTAAGTTTAATATATCCCCGCGATCGTATTTGATATACTAACTCATTTTAGTGTCTTGGCTAGTCGGTTTATCCATTAAGGTCCGGTTTACCTATTAAAAGTTTCTAACATCAACATTTATTTTGATCTTGCTTAGTTTCTTGATATTGGTTTACCTGCAATTGGTCTTAGAGCTAGCATACGATTGTTGGAGTGTTTGTTTTCGAAAATCAATATCAAATGGATTTTAAATCCTAGTTCGTGTGTTTTTGTATGAACAACCAAAATATTTTTGAAAACCTTGGGATTTCATGAATAAAGTTTGAATCTTTGATGTTTAAATACTTTCTTAAGTTGCATGTCATGTTTTCCATGGATCAAAATCAAAGATTCAAGTCATAATCCAAAGATTTTGTCTCTTTTTTATATAAAACGAAGATATGGTGTTATTTTTGGCTCTTTTTAGGCTTTTGACCCATTTGATTTGTGTTTTCTTGGTCTAAAAATGTGTATAAGCATCAATGGAAAAAGGTTTGATTGTTACATAGTTCAAATCTTGTAAAATATAGGTTTAAGATTAGAATTTTGTTAAAAAATGCGTTTTTTCAGAAACAGCTTCATTATTTCGGTTGTATTATGTTAGTTCGGTACATTTTTAACATTATTTTAGTACATTTACTCATTTTATGGAACTCCCACTCACCCATGTGTTCCCAACCAAAATATGATTATCTCAGTCCCTTGCTTATTTCGGTACTCCGTTAACTCGATTCAACCGAAATAACCTCACTAAACACTACCAAAATAACCTGCACTCGACACCACCAAAATAACTAGGGGTTTAAAGAACAACCGAAATGACTAGGTTCCATGATAACTGAATTAACTTAACCTAGTACTACCGAGATAAGTATGATCTATGAACTACTGAGATATTCCAAACCCCAAACTAATGAAATAATACCTCATATGAAAAACCGAGGTAACTAGGGTTTTGGAATACAACCGAATTAACTCTCAAGAACTATCGTAATAACCCACTCTTAAATCATAATTTTTCACCACCCGGATATCACTTTTGAAGACAACCGAGACATTCTCTTGGTAAAAACCGAAATATCTCCATAATCCTAACCAAGAAACACAATTACCTTAAACCAAATTACATCACAACTAAACACTTTAACAACCTCATATGATCGATCCATTATCAAGACTCATTTCACATAACAAGGCGATATTTGGTATTTTAATGACAAAGTGACTACGAGGTTATTCTTTATTGCTTATTTGATATTGAAGTTGTATTTCACGAGTGCGTGTACTTATTTATCTTAGAGTCAAGCTGGTTGGTTGGTTGTATGTCTCAAGATACTTGTTTGGGTTTTCATTGACTGTGATTAAGACTTGGCTATCTAGTTATTTGTATGAGATCTATAAACGTATAAGTTGGTTCTTAATAACTCACAAGGTAGTTATCACATTAAGGAATTATGTTTTAGTGTTTAGTGTCTCATGTAGTTAAGGATATGTCAAGAGGTTGTGTACTCACATGGTAATTAGTGACTCGCTTAGCTTCTACGCAAAGTCACCAAATCGTTCTTACTCACAAGAATAGTACAAGCCTAAGTCATAAGTTTGGGTAATCTACTTCATTCTCAAGTTCTCCATACTCGGTTTCCTTCAGAAATGGTCACTACAGTTAGTCGTTGTATTGATAAGGAGGTCTGCAAAGAGATAGGTTTGAGGGAATGAAGAGAGTATTTGTTTATCAACATCTTCTCACAGGGTTAATGTTTATGAATACACAGATGTATGATGCTTCCAATAGATCTAGTTTTAGGTGTACACGGATTTATGATGCTTCTAATAGATCGTAAACATCATGGGGGGGGGGCAAGAAATGTGTACTTGTAAAGGGATTTATCAGGTCAATGAACATTGGTTGGGTGGATTAGTGCTAGGTATTATCATTTCATGTGTACTTGTAGATGGATTTATCGGGTATTGGTTGGGTGGATTCGAGCCTTATATTATCATTTCAACTTCCGTATGTTTCATAATTGTTAAGTATTCAACAAAGTATGAAGATAGTATTTATATTATGCCCCCCAAACAAACAATCGTCGTTGTCAATCATCGTCATCAAGACAGCTGATAAAGAAGTTTGCATAGTGTGGTTCACCATGTTTTCCACATTTTTTGCTTCGCATCACAAGACAAAGACAGAAGACACTTCTACAACATCAAGTTTCGAATCTACAAGAAGAGTTGTTGATTTGGGGATGGAACATATTTTATTTCTATTCTTTGTAAAAAAAAAAGAAAAAAAGATATGGCGTACTAATTTGTAGGAGGGTGGGGGGGTTAAAACCCAATTAGATATCACTACATTGATCGTCTTCAAGTTGAAAAGGACAAAGTTGGGGTACAAAAGAAGAAAATAGCTACGCAGACGTTCTCAGAGTTTGTTTCGATTCCAAAGACTTTATTATTTGTACTTATAGACATCAATGTAAGCAAATCCTATTTGTTATCACTTGGGGGGGGATTGTTAGCTTTATAAGTGTGGACAAATATCTGAATTTGTAGTTCAGGGATTAGTATTTAAATAATAGGAAACATGTACGCGTATATGCCTATATAAACCCCTCTAGACTCTCTTAGAGGGGGTGCGCTAGAGTGTGTTAGGCATTTCATTTAAATAGAATACATTTTCGCTTCACCCTCTCTCTACTTTGTCTCTATAGAATACAACAAGTATTTCGATCTATTTCATCATACACGACCTCCCGACCTTACTTAGTTTCTTGATATTGGTTGACCTATACAACAAGAATAAAAGAAACTAAACAATTATAAATAAGCTTGCTATGTAAATACATAAACAAGCTTATTAGTCGATATAGAACACACATTGTCGATAATTTAATAACTCACGTGTTAAGTCATTTTGAGTTTTCTATCTGTTTAACTATGTAAATGGCTATTTATGTCATTTTACGTATTATAATTGCAGTTATTAAATACTTTATCAAACAATTTTATAAAACAAAATGCCGCATCTTATAACTATCGCTACCAGTTAACACTTATCATGTTACAACTTACAATCATAATTTTGTTACAGATTAATATTTGTTCTTGTCAATGTACCAAAACAAACCAGTAATAATATACGTATTTAAATACATTTTGCCAATAAAAAAACATGTATAAGGTTTGCATTGACATATTTTTCAAAATAATTTGTAGTTAACAGTTTACAACTAGTTCTATCAAACATACTTTTTGCAAGTAATATTTGTTCTTGTCGAAGTACCAAAACAAACCATTACATTACATTACATATACACTACAATATACATACTCAAATACAGTTTGCTAATAAAAAAACATATGTGATGACGTATAGTCTATATCCGGGTCATGAACCCGCCCAAAGCCCAATACTGATAAGCCCAGCACGAACTGGGCTACGTTAATAAGCGTTTAGGCCCACAAAGGCCCAAATACGAATCTATTTACGGAATACATATCGGATATCTCTTAATCAAGGAGATAATCATTCCCCAACCGACTTAGGCGGGATACGCCGAAGGTTGAGGAACACGGAACCAACAAGGACTCCGTGTGTATATAAAGGGAATCCCATCCCTCGTTTAAGGTACGATCTACAAAACCCTAACTTTCCTTAAACCCTAAACCGATTACTTACTCTCACGCCGGAGGATAATCGTGGGAGACAATCCCACGGTAAGCCTAACGGTGTTTTCTGTTTCTTAGTGCGCAGGTCTCAAGCAACAATCAATAATTGGTACGAGAGCCGGAGCCCCGAACAAGAAACGTCCAACTTTTGTAACAACAAGTGGAGCCATCCGTGGGACCATTCATTAAGAACCAAGAACTAGAATGACGGCATGGAAGTCGCCGATCGCAAACAGACCTCACGGAAAAAAGACGCACAATGATCAACTCCTAAGCGTACTTCGGGACAACCAAGGTCTTGCTAAAATCGTGATTAGGCCAGACTCGGTCTTCCTCTCGTGGAACCGCCGGGACAACCTGTGCAACCACCACCACCACCAGCGCTAGAGATCCACTGCGCACTCCTTTTACTCCACTTCAATCGGTGCTAGAAGCTAACTTCACAAAAGCACCTGATGTACCTGATAAGAACAAGAGCATATTGATGGAAACAGATACCCCTGTTCTAGAGGGGGTCGTACCGGAATTGGAGCCAAGTAGTTTTGTCTCTCAAAACTACGAAGCCTTAGCTACTCTCGTGCAAGAGGAAGCAAAGAAAAGGTCAGGTCGGAGCCTGCATGCTCGACTCGACTTTGGCCCGGAGTTTGAGACATCCCCACCACGTCGTCAGAAGAAGAAGGGCGGGAGGGATAGTCGTCGACCCCAAAGGTTCAATGAAATCGGAAGGAGAGTCGAGGAAGATGATACATCCGACTCACAAAGATGTGGAAGAAAGTGAGGAGGATGAAAGGCGCACCAATGTCCATGCCGACTTGGTAGTCGCAGAGTCCGTGATGCACTTGGCGACGATACACCCCAAGTAAAAGTCCTTCACACAAATTTAGATACGATCGCAAGCGCCGAAGGAGGGAAGATTCATCCTCTGATAATTCCTCGGACAACGAGGATAGCGAGACTGGACACTGGAAGTCCAGAAGGAAATACCGTGACCAAGAGGAGGAAGACATGTCTCTCCCGTGGCGTCGTCAGAAGGTGGATGCGTTCACTAGACGCATAAGTGATTTCTCAGAAAACAAGAAGAGGCGCATGCCTGCTAATGTCAAAACCTATGACGGAACAGGTGACCCTGACGATCACCTAAAAAATTTCGAATCAGCCGCAACTATTGAGAACTGGCCACAAGCAGTGTGGTGCCACATGTTTAATTCCACACTAGCGGGAAGCGCGCGGAACTGGTTCAACAAACTTCCACGCAGAAGCATCAACGGTTTTGAAGAATTGAGGAAAGCGTTCCGCCTAAATTTTACTCAATGGAAAAAGTGTGCGAAAAACCCCATTGAACTCGCTAGGGTCAAACAGCGCCAAGGGGAATCCACGAGCGTTTTTATGGAGCGCTTCAAGGACGAATGTATGCAAGTTAAAGCATGTCCCGAAGTACTCAAAATTTCAGGGTTTATGAATGGGATCAGCAACCCAGAACTTATCAAAAGATTGAATGACAAGATTCCCCAATCCTTTGATGAAGTCATGAACGCACACGGTCCTTCGTCCAAGGAGAAGTCTGCTGCGGATAGAAGAAAAGCTATTCAAACTACCGGTCACAGAACAACTCGGGAGACAATCCACGGACCGAAATAGTAACAGTAACAGAACTATCGCAACTAAGGAATGGGCGCGACAAATGACAAGTACACCCCATCGACAAAAACGCCAAGGAAATACTCGCAATGTAGGGTGCAAACTTTCCAAGACCGTCACAAATGCGCACTCTGAGGATCGGCGAGGAGTGGATATCAGGACTACTCATGCGGTAAGGCCACACCACTAACGAATGTGTCCAATCGCGCCACTCATTGACAAAATGGTTAAAGAAGGCGATTGGACCATTTGGTCAAAAATATCAAGGAGGAAAGGATAAACCAAAGAGTGGAAATAAGAAGGAGACACCCAAGGAAAAGGCCGACACCATCTACATGATACAATCATGGCGCGGTCACTAGACGGAAGGTCGGCCAGAGTTTTCCCGAGGAAGCGAAATCTCTTTCCCGCTTTAATCTGCGGACAACGCAGCGGTCGAACCACTCACCATCGAGATTAGTGCGGTGGTCACGACATCCATCGCATGTATGTTGATGGTGGAGAATCGGCGGACATCATGTATGAGCATCGCTTCAAACGATCGCGGCCGAATACGCAATCCGTTAAGCCCGGCCGAACGGCGTTGATCGGTTTTACGGTGAAAAGATATGGCCTATGGGCAAATACGATTACAACGATCGGAAATGAAAAACACTCCGCGACGGCTTGATGGAATTTATGGTGATCAAATCTCCTCGCCATACAACGGCATTATCGGAGACCGATATCGCCTATCGCGCGATGCCATCAACAACAAGACGGATGCTTAAATTCCAGTAGAAGGGGCATTGTTACTCTTTACAATGCCACTGCATCGCATAGAGAATGTAACACGATTACATGCGAAACGGCACCGATCCCGAGCAATACAAGCAACCAAAGTTCCAAATCAAGGTTGCAATTCACCCGAATACCCGAACAGAAATATCCATCTGAGGGTCACCGCTTGGACAACGGGGCAATGTGTGCGGCTCTTGCAAAAGAACTCGGACATTTTGCATGGGAGCCAAAACACATGACCGGGTACCACGCTAATCACGAGCATAAACCGAGAATCCGACAAGCGGTACTCACCAATACGCCGGAAGAAGCGCGCCAAGCCCCGTAGCGCGCAAGCGATTCCGCAAGTACACAAACCGTGGATGCGGTATTATGCGTGAAGTTCACTACCATGACCGGCTTTCTAACCCAAGAATGGTCAAAAAGAGTGACGGTAGTCGGCGAATGCGCGGACTTCACCGATCTTAACAAAGCATGTCCACAAGATCGCTACCCATTACCGTAGATAGATCGGAAAATAGAGTCTCGTGCGGATATCCATTGAAGTGTTTTCGATGCGTATAAAGGATATCATCAAATCCAGATGGCTAAGGAGGATGAGGAAAAACGGCCTTTCACACAAGCCAAGACGCTCATCGTTACACAAAATGCCCTTTGGCTTGAAGAATGCAGCGCCACCTACCGGTTAGTAGACAATGCTTCGAAAAATAGGTGGGCCGCAACTCGGAGGTCTATGTTGATGACCGGTCATAAAGAGCCATATCAAGATGAGTTAGTCGCGATATCGAGGAAACGCTCAAAACTCTAAAAGAGATCAACATGAAGCTAAATCCCAAAAATGTACCTTCGCGCCATCAAGGCATGTCCTGATACCTAATAGAGCTCGACGGTATAAAACCATGTCCGTAAAAGACAAAGGTCGTTATCGAACTTCCTTCACCGCCAAGACGTTGAAGGAGGTCCAATCTCTCAATGGAAAGCTAGCCGGTCTTAACAGTTCCTGCCTAAGTCGCAGACAAGTCTCTACCTCTCTTCAAAACACTCAAGAAGTGTATCAAAAGGGAGATTTTCGGTGGACTCATCGAGGCGTAAGAAGCCTTCACACAACTTAAACAACACTTGGCAACGCCCCCACACTTGTCGCACCCCCACCGTGGAAAGAGTTAATTATGTATCCGTCCGAATCGATGGAGCAACAACAGTGCTACTAACAGATAGAGATTCGGCAAACCCCGCTCTACTTTGTAAGCAAGGCGCTCAAGAAGACGGAGATGAACTATAGTGCCATGGAAAAATTAGTCTTGGCATTAGTGTTTGTCGCTAAACGGCCACGCAGTACTTCCAAGCGCATCCAATAGCAAGAATCACGCATCAACCGATCAAGCAGATCATCTCCAAACCGACGATCGTGCCGATCGCGAGTGGAGTGTATTGCTAGGTGAGCACAACATCTCTTACGCACCACGCACCGCAATCAAAGGGACGATTCTCGCGCACTTCATCATTGAAAAGCCAGCCACCGAGGAGGTCTCCACAACAAGTAGGACGGAACCCATGATCCATGGATCTTGTTTACGATGGATCCTCATGCGCTGATGGTTCAGAGCAGCCTCATTCTCACAAACCCGTAGGAATGGAATTCACTTACGACCGCGCTTTGAATTTACAACGACAAACAATGAGGCGTAATATGAAGCTCTAATCACCGGACTACGATTGCACTCGGATGGGTGTACGTAACCTAGAAGCAAATGTGGACTCCGACTAGTGGCCAACCACGTGTTGGGCGAATACGTGGCTAAAGAAGAAAATATGATTCAGTATCTCGACAAGACCAAGGCACTGATCAAAGGCTTTGACAGATTCACCATCAAGAAAGTTCCTAAAGGGAAAACCACAAGGCAGATGCACTAAGCAAGATCGCCTCGACAAGCTTCGCACACCTATCAAAGCAAGTGTTGGTGGAAACACTGACAAGCAAATCAATATCGAAGATGGAAGTCTCCGCAGTAATAGAGGAGGAAGGTCCTACATGGATGACACCGATAACGGAATTCCTACGCAAAGGAACGTTACCCCAAGAGTAGAAGGAAGCTCGCAGGATACGGCAAGACAACCAGTAGATTCGAACTCAAACAACATACCGCATCGACGCCCTTCCTCCAACCATGGCTCATTGTGTTGGCCCCCTACAAGCAAATTACGTGTTGCGAAATCCATGAGGGTTCATGCGGCATGCACTCGTGACCACGGTCCGTTGTGGCACGCGCCATGAGATCGTGATACCACCGCCAACCATGCACCGCGATGCGCGGGACTTAATAAGGAAGTGCAACGATTGCCAAGTTCATAGACCCGTCCCGCGCCAACCACAGCACGAGCTAACGCCAATTACATCACCATGGCCATTCTACAAGTGGGGTATCGATATTGCAGGACCTTTTCTAATCGCAGCAGGAGGGTTAAAATTCCTCATAGTCGCTATAGACTACTTCACTAAGTGGATCGAAGCAAAGGCGGTAGTGACAATCACGGGCAACCAGGTAAAGCGCTTTGTCCGGGAAAGTATTGTATGCCGCCTGGACCGCTGGGAAATCACGGATAACGGAAACAATTCTGCGACAACCCTTTCAAAGACGGTGCGAAGTTGAACATCACACAACGCTTGCGTCGCTTAAACACCCACAAACCAATGGCTTAGTGGAACGTGCAAATCGAAGCTTAGGTGAAGGAATTAAGACACGCCTCGACAAGCACAAAGGAAGGTGGGTGGAAGAGCTATCACATCGTCTTATGGGCGCATCGCACCTCAATCAAAACCAAAGACGGAGACACTCTTTCTCTCTCTAGTCTCACGGATGTGTCCGTCATACCACCGAGATCGGTATGCCAACTATCCGCACTTCTTTGAAATCAATGCGGCAACCAATGATGACGAGACGTGTCGACTTAGACCTCGCTAGAAGAAAGGCGCGAACGCAGCCTATACGGAGGCTAAATCAAAGTCAAGGATGAAAGGATACTATGACGCTAAAGTGCAGTGTTTCATTCGCACTGTGTGACTTTTTACCGCGCCAATGATGCGAGCCATGCAGAAGACACGTGCAAGCTGGGACCAAAGTGGAAGGACCCTACGAGGTTATCAAGCACTAGGAACAGTAGCATACAAGTTACGAGGCTTGGATGGTCGAGAACTGCCGCGCACATGGAACATCTGCAACCTCAAGAGATGCTACCTATAGGAGTGGCTACGTGATTGGTCCCGAACCGTCAAGTTTTCTCACACAAGCTAGCCACTTGTGAATGGCTAACCGTAAGAAACTTAAAACAGTTCAGACACCAATGCAATGAAGATCAGGAGAGTATAGTGTTTCCCCAGGTTGTTAAGTCCCAACGAGCTGTGCGAGAATAATCAAACGTATAGTGATCGAGAGAATTTGAACGGAAAAAGAGATATGATTGTGAATAATTATACCTAAAGAGAAAGTTTATAAATTACAGGGGCTTAAATGCAATTTAAAGAAAATTAAAAGATAAATTATATTAAATAAACGCTATCACTATTTTTAAAATTATGTTTTTGATTTTTCTTTTATAAAACTTAAATTAAAAACTACGTGACGTACAAAAGAAAATGTGAAACTGAAGCAATATTAATCCTAAAAATATGAAAATGACATTTTTACAAACCTAATGATAAGAGAAAATTTTGAGAAAAATAAAATTATTTTTATGACTATTTATTTGATTATTATTAATTAAAAACTATTTTTACCTATTTAATAATACCCTAAAATACAAGAAAATATGAAATAAAGCTAGAAAAATAAAATTATGACTTGGAAAAATCTAAAATAACTAAAGAGAATTTTCAAAACTAATTTTGTATTTTTCTGATTATTTTCTATTTTCTATGAATTAAAAACTATTTAGAACTAATTAAATTGCTAAAATTACAAATTAAACTAAGAAAAATCTGGAAAAATATTTTTTGACTTTTATATTTATCTTAACCTAGGAAAAATGAAAACTTATTTTTTTGAAACTTTTCTGATTTAATTGTATTAAAAGCTAATTAAAAATGCCTAAAAACTGTTTTTAATGAAGAAAAATAGCAAACAGTGTTAGAAAAATATGAAAAATTCAGGAAAACTCTAAAATAATATTATAATTCTATGAAAAATATGAAAACAGTAGCTTGTGTGTGAGAAAGTGAAACTGCAATGAAACTGCTTAAGTAATAAGCACTTGAAATAAGCCAAAGAGCACAATAAGCTACCAAACTATCACAGAAGCTAAAATATGCTAAAACTACTCAAATGCAACTTATTATAACTAGCTTAAACCTCTGAAATACCTACTACACAGATTTGAGGATTTGAAATTAAGTGCCAAAACAGATTTTGGCTACTACTTTTAGCTAGAAAATAAGCACTTAAATAAGTCGAACTCAAAAGTGAGTTGGAACCTAAACTAGACCGGTTAGCTACTTGTAAACCAAAGTTGAGCCACAGGCAAGCTCTTATGAGCTTGTTGAGATCTCACAAACCTGCGGCACTCGATGACCGAGTCAAGACAGGCATTTTTTAACTTGACAAGCCATTTTTAAGCTTGTACAAAATTTCTAAAAATCTATAAAAATCATGTTAATAAACTAGACTAGTTGAAGTTTTTAAGCCCTAAGTTTCACTCGATTTGGACCAATAATGAAGCTATGAAAAATCACCCAAGTTGGGTACAAACTGACTTTTTCAATTGTTTTTGACTTTTGAGCAGTTATGAAACTTTGACTTTTGTGAGTTTTGATCCAATTTTATGAACTGAAATTGATGAAATGAGCTATAGTAAAGCTAAATTAAGCTACCTTACTGATGTTTGAACAAAAATCAAGCTTTTGGTTTTGCAAATTCTCAACAGACATGAATTTAAGACATGTTTAAAGTGATTTTGACTTTAGCTACTCTAGGGTGCAATTGAATGACCAAAGTGACTCTATTATACCTAAGTAAGACTAAAGCAATTAGAGTTAACCACTGAACTAACCTAAATCTCAGTCTAACACCTAATGCCAAACACTAGTTATGTGATTGATATGCAAGTTTAAACTATTCTAACTCTCGAACTAATGAGACAAACTCCTAAACTAAATCAATATGACCTAAAACAACTAAATGAACAGATAAAACTAAAGCTACCCATGATTCAAACTCAATTGGATTTTGCAAACTATACTAGATATGAGAGAAAATAAGAACTCACAATTGTCCCAAATTATTTGCAGCTTAAACCGTAACCAAAACTACACTAATCTAGTCTAATCCAACCCAAAATCAAGCTCTGCAACACCCACATTCCAAAACCAAGCCCATTTGATGCTTCAGTTGACTTTTGTTGACCGAATTCCAATGTTGCTTGAAACTGAATTGTAAGCTTACCAAAAGCTTTAAATAGCTTAAATAAACTTGTTGGAACTTAAAAATAAGCTGTTAAAGGTTTGGATATAAGAATTTGAAACTGGATTTTGCAACAGTTAACATGAAAATATGAAACTTAAGTGAAACCTTGAATTAACACTTGAAAACAGATTATATTGATGAAACAACTTAATTTGAGTACATAAGAACAGAAGATTACATCTTTAAACTTAAATTAAAGCATTAATATTAAAAACGACATACATATGAAAATAAAACTAAAATCTACTCTTCTGCTCTTCTCCTCTTTCTTCTTTTTATATGCAAAAGGTCTTGCAACTTGTTTCTGAGCATATCCCACTTGTTTCCAGGACCATTGGATCAGTTTAGTTGATATTGGTCGTTTGATCAGTTTTGGCGGGAAAGTGGTTTTGACCTTTGTGGACTCTGAAATTGCAACTGGAGGGGGGAAGGGTAGGTATGATGATGAGGAGTGAGGGTTGGAAGGATAAGGTCTGAGGGTGGAAGTGATCGGTGAGAGTTCAGCAGGCGCCGGGAGGGAAGAAGGAGATAAGTGGTGGGCGGGATAAGGTCTTTGGTTTGACTGGTGGGTTTGACCAGGGGGTCAAGTGGTTTATATGGCGGGGGGTCACAATGGGTTGGCAGGGGTCAAAAGCATACAAAGGGGTCATGGCTTGGTTCAAAGGTGCAAAGGTTTGTAATACAAGGACCATTTTGTAATTTCTTAAAGATGAGGGACCAAACCTGCCATTTTCTCAAAACTGTTTCAAGGGTCACTTTTGACAAGTTTCAATAGTACAAGGACTATTTTTGACATTTTCAAACTTCCAAGGACCAAACTTGACATTTTTGAAAGTTTAGGGACCTAAGTTGTAATTTTGCAATTTTTAAATCTCAAGGACCAATTTTGACAACTCAAGAATCCTTAGGGACTTGAAATGATATTTTCTTTGTTTTGATTTACAGTGGACCTGTTTTTGACAACTTTGAAACTTGGGGACTAAACCGCCAATTATGCAAACTTGATACGCTTTTCACCGATTTTGATATTTTGCATTTAAAACACATAAAACACTTATTTGTGATATTTTTATCATTTTGATGCATTTCGAGTGTTTTCGGATGTTTTTGCGCTTTAAATAAGATAAAATGATGAGATTTAGATACTCATCACTACTGACCAACAGACAGTGTCTCAAGACTTTACTAAAGTACCCAATAAACATCTATGTATTTACTTTTTATTTCCTTAGTATAATGTCTTATTTGTTTCTCACAAACACTTGCAAGTATTAATAAAACGTCGCGGTTTCTAGCTAACTCCGTGACACATTTCAGTTTGTTATTTCCACATACTGTATATCTTGACAATTTTCTATTTCTTGCCTACATGGCGTGCATGCAATCAATAAACCCACGATGGTAAAAGGATAAGTTAACCTACTAAACAACTTGTTGAGTAAGAGGGTTGCAAACCCATCAACACCGGATCACGTATCCTTGTTAGACACCTTGTTCTCGAGACGTTGGAATAAGTTTTTGTGCGCATCCCACGACGGGTACGCAACATCGCATATGGTGCACGTTTAACAACTTAGAAACCAAGACACTTGATTTCTTAATGCGATATTTACAGTACGCTGCATATCATAACATACACGACTATGATAGAAAATACTTAGTATTTATTTTATGATCTTCATACACGACTATGAATTTCTTATATTATTCGCGCTTGGGTACACATCTGACTTGTAGACAACACAAATGGCTTTTAGGCAAAGACAAATAGACAAGTACGTATGTTACAAATGGCAACAATATCCACACGAACTCAACAAGAGATGATTTTATTAAATAACTACGAGTTATTACAAAAAGATTGTTACTTTACAACATATAAACCTACCAACTATTACAACGCTCAATAGATGAGCTACCCACGCGGTTTGAGGCATCTTTGGCCTCGCTAAGCTTCTTCAACAAGTCCGAATCCTGCCGAGACACAGTAGCAACACTCATCGGCACCCCATCGACCTTGGTCGATGAGTCGCACCAACCCACACAAAATCGCTTTACCTTTAATACCTTCCTTTTAGCAAGTCCGTCGCATGCGCTCAAAGACTTCCTTCAAAGGCACTTCTTTCTCTAAGGCAAAAGGATCTGAATATCCTTGGGACGAGCGAAGATGTACTTGAAGTCATGAGTCATGGGATTCAAAAGTAGTCCTACTGTGCTTCGCACCCCGGACGATGACGCTGCAGAGTCACCCGCCATGATAACATCTATAGGATAATCCCGATCGCGCCCAGCTCAAAGAATCATGGGAGCTCTAAATCCTTCATCCTTTTCATAGCAATGACTGTGTGGTCATAAGACTTAGCATCATAATTGGTACCTTATCAACGGGCACATTTAGAAGCTCGCCTCATGCGCTTCTCCGCGACTTCGCTTTGCCGCGCCTGAGCGCGACCGAACTACCTCCCAAGGCATTAACCACTTCTTGCGACTGTGGTACCGAGTGCGCCTAGACGCAGACCATGGCCTATGAGCCACCTGCGCTCGGCTATGGTAGACATGAGCTGGGGATACAACTCCTCGTCGTACTCAATGCTGAGTTTGCGCAATTTGGCCTCTTGAACTTCCAATGCACTACCCACAGTAGCGCCAAAATCTTCTAACTGAGCGACCAACTCCTTCTTACCCTGCTCAAGGTACTTGAGAGCCCACTTACAAGACGCCTTATACTGCACTGCCTCAACACGCCCCGGTTTATTTGGGATAACAACATTTTTTTCTCTCCGCAAGCTTCTCCACATATGCATTTGCCGCTTCTACTTCATCCGGCAAGAGCTAATCAAGCCCAAAGAACGCAATCGCTCGATCCTTTCGAGCGGCTCGCTATCGTCACGGAGATTCGACCTTTATCTTCTACTACCGGTGAAGCTTGATGCGCAGCTACTTGCACCAACTCTTCAACCAGTGCCCCATCGATGCATCCTCAGGATACATCCTCATCTCATGGCTACGCGGTTCGGACCGCGCAAAGTGAGAGGAATGTACAGGACTATTATGGGGGTGAATCCGCACCCTGTTCAAACCTAGACCTCGAATTGTCAGTTTTCCATATGCGCAGTTGACAAGCAAACAGAAAAGGAAGCAAGTATTGTCGAGATTACTTACTGTGGGCCAGATACATTCACTGATGGGTGCGAGGACGCAGCCTCACTTGCAGATGACTCCACAGTGAAGACCACTGGGCGTTTATTCCTCGAGGAGCTCGCGCCATCATCTCCGAGCGTCCTTTTACGCTTTAAACCAGACTCTTGCTCCTCCATCTCCTCATCCATTGGTTGCGCCACTGCTATAGGTGGTGGCTGCGCTATTGGGGAAGGCACCCGAGGGCTGGGCACGCTTTGTAGCGGCGTTGCTTCCACAGCAACGGAGGAACTTGTCCCCACCTCTCCCACATTCAGCTCAAGGGTACGCCCTGCGGTGGCGTCAAGTATCGGCTCTTCACCCTCTTTTAAGGCCGCACTCGCTTTACCTCCACGGGCTTTGCTAGATGCACTACGGTGAATAGATCCATCTCGCAATGAAAGACAACAAATAACACAAGTTATATAATGAGCGGAAAAGCGTAAGGCTCTTACATTAATTACAAAAGGGTGCGGAAGAATGAGTACCCACCGCCATTACGCCCAAGAAAATTGGCATCATATCCTAGATACCAAAATAATTACTACCGATGCCCATATGCACCAAAAATTCCTCCGGTAGGAACTAATGGGGATGCGGTTAGCATTTATCGCCCGCATCCTCGACGATATAAGATCCAAAAGGGGCACTCATCCTCTCTAACATACCCCGGTATAAAAATTATAATGCCACGGAAAGCATGTGTCATCTACCCGTAAAAGAACTCCTCCAATTCCTAAGCGAGTCTAGTTTATCGTTGTAACACTCAAGTCTACCAAATAGGCTTAGCAAAGGATACCCACCCATGCGCCCATGTCGTGTGATAAAGGCACGAGAATAGGTGGATGGTTGGGTTAATCGCCAAGAACGCAATTCACCTCAAAATTGGTAATTTTAGCCATACGATGCAAAGGTAACCGGATATGCGCATTGTAATAGTTTAATACATCGCACGTAAAGCGGATGTGGGCACACGCTGATTCGAGAATTCGAAAACGTGTATATACCCCACCTTCTTCGGGAAGTCCGCAGATGCTGCGCAAGACTCGGAACAACCGGATGCACGCCTGTGGGTATAAAGTAACTGAGGTGAACTCTAAGAGGTCGCCTCTCGGCGAGTGGGAGGTGAAGTCGACAATTGTTCGACCATGGTATTGTTATTTTTTTTGCAAGCACACACGCGCTACCTTTGATGTAAGTTGGTTTCTGAATTGCAACTGCAAGTCTTCCGAACAATGGCGATTGTGTTTTCTTTTACTACGGGAAGGAATGGTGAAAATGAAGCGAAGGGTTATATAACCTCCTCATCCACGCCGATGAGTGACACGTGATCCCACCAACCCTAACTATGTGGTTAAGATTGCTTGATGGGACACGGGTGCAGTAACTTTCCCCCGACTTACGAGGCGCCCATTTTTTAATCCCATGTCTAGATACAATGTATCGGTGGGTATATTTTTATGGCTTCGCTACGCTCAAGTTTTTTCACTAACTACGGTTATTAGTCTAGCATCCGTAGTTATTCACTACGCATACTAGACGGGGACACGATGACGATAGTCTATATCCCGGCCATGAACCCGCCTAAAGCCCATCGATAAGCCCAAAGACGAACCGGGCTACGTTAATAAGCGCTTAGGCCCACAAAGGCCCAAATACGAATCTATTTACTAATACATATCGGATATCTCTTAATCAAGGAGATAATCATTCCTCAACCGACTTAAAGCGGATACGCAGAAGGTTGAGGAACACGAACCAACAAGGACTCGTGTGTATATAAAGGAATCCCATCCTCGTTTAGCGACGATCTACAAAACCCTAACTTTCCTTAAACCCTAAACCGATTACTTACCTCACGCCGGAGGATAATCGCGGGAGACAATCCCACTGAAGTTCTAACGGTGTTTACTTCTTAGTGCGCGGTGCCTCAAGAACAATCAATAATTGATGCGAGCCGGGTTCAACAAGCGAACGTCCAACTTTAGATCAACAATATGAAGGTTGGATATGTCAGGCATTGACATATCTTTCAAAACCACTTATCGAAAACGATAGATGGGTGTATGAAAAACAATATCCTGTATTTTTTTATAAAAAATAAAATAAATAAAAAATAAAAAAATAGTCATTTGTTTTTGTTATATTTTAATAATATTCAATAATCATCGGCGAACATTTATGCTCCAGAGACATAAGATTGGATTTCAGCCATTTTATTCCTGTAGACAGCTCAACAAAATGAAGTGGTCAATATGGTACAAAAACCGCGTAGGCCTGCTCCTTATCTTACATGAGTTGAGATCAATATAACCCAAATTCGCATACAACAAACGAACCAATCATATCTTTCCATTTTTATATAAATTAATAAAAATTATTTTCCACCTTTTTAAAACAACATATCTTACAAACCAGAATTTTCAAAATATAAATATATATCATGACGAGATTAAATTATCTTTCTATGATATGACTTTATATATTTTGATAAACATTTTTTCAAAATTTCGTCTCAAAAATCATATACGATTTTACGAATCATATATTTATTTTCAAAAATCACGATGATTCGATTTTATTAATCATATATTATTTTTACGAATCATATATTATTCTCAAAATCATATACGATTCAGAAAATCGAATCATATATTATTTTCACAAATCATATACGATTTTTTTGACCAAATTTCAAAAAAAATTGCTAAAAATATATAAGAGTAAGATATCTATAGAAAGATAATTTAATTCTCGTCATGACAGATAATTTTTATCACGAACGATTAACTGTTCATGGATATTTAATTTTTAAAAAGCTGAAAGTTTATCATAATAAAAAACGAACGACTATTATTGGCTCATCGGATCACAGAATTCGAGATCTACATCAACTTTCGCTTATCTTACATTTTTTTTAAAACAAATCTATTTCAACATAGTTCAAATCCGCCCTCGTATATATACTTAAATAAATCAAATAAAACCTTGTAACTAATAACCATCACAAACTACAATGAAAATTTTCGAATAACCAAATCATTTACTACTGTTGTATCACTTGTATGTCATTTTACAGCTTTAAAATGTCAAACACATACCATAATTAGGTGACTTATGCACCACAATTTAGTTTGCGTTAAAAAACGACTTGAGTTGTGTAAAATCAATATGCGCCAATCACGTCTTATATATCATAATGTACAACCAAATAATGCATATAATTTTTCGCCTACGAGTTAGCATTATCGGGGACCGGGACCAAGCATGATTTTGAATCACACCTTTTTGAAATGGGAAATGATTTGCACACTCACACTTTTGATTGAGACACTCTAATATATGCGTTAAATACTTGTACAATGCTTACGGTGTATTTTAACGGCTTATACAGTCGAGCGCCTATGAGTGTCTCAATCACCCCCCTTTTGAAATTGATCTCTAGTATGGTAGAGAAAAGGTCCAAAAGATATTCGATTGTTACAAAACCTTTTGGTCAGCAAAGTTATTTTATTGGGAAAATGCTAATAGAGTGACCAAATGGTACCAGTGACCACATCACAGCCCCCACAATTATCATATATGTAAAACAAGCTGGCTATTGCAGAATCCCACTTAAACAGGCTGGAAAATCATCCAATCCACTTGGGTCTCCTTTAAATTGACCTTTCTATAGCAACAAACAGATTTTGACAAAATTAACGTACCATAACTTAACTGCTAAGATTTGGTTATATCCTGAGTAATATACTAATGTATAGCAACTTTTTATGGATGCACATGTTATGGTGTAATGTCATGACTCATGATTTAGCCATCTATGCTCAAAAAGTAATCTTTTACATGCCACATAAAAAAAAGGATGATCTATTATACATTTTAACCAACATTGTGTGATGCAAGTTAACGCACATGATACAACTATCTAATGCGGTGTTTGAGCAGTTCACAAATTTGCCATTGTTCCGAAAACAACATAATAACTTACAAACAAGAACAACAATGCTTCAATTTAACCTTTTAGGTGAGTAAAAAAATGAATAAATATCAAGAAAACTGAATTAACCTGTGTATCAGATTTGTTTTTCTTTTAATTTGATCTATCGGCAGTCCATTGAGTCAAATGAGTCCGCGAATCCTGAAGGCTTAGAGGGAATACTCGATTGTGTGTGATTAAATGACATATCAAACGTTCTAGAAGTGCCCTCGTCGGCTTGCCATCTTTGAAGGGCTTGCGGAAGGCTCATATGGAGGTCGATTCCATAGCCATCTTCTTCTTCTGGCCTAGAAGGCTTCCATTGTTCCACAAGAGGACCCAAAACATTAACCGCGTGGCCCATATCAGGTCTTTGAAATGGCTCGCGTGCTGTGCAGTGGCCTGCAAGCTCAGCTACCTTGGATATGCTGTCAAGCGTTTCTTCGTCTTCAGTTTCAAGTGTTTGGTCAATTGCTTTGAACATGTTTTCCTTTGAGATAAGGACCCTCCTAAACCATGTTACTAAATGACACCTTTCATCGGGCATGCTCTCATCGAGGGCTTTTCTACCTGTTATCAACTCCATCAACACAACCCCGAATGCAAAAACATCTACCTTTGTAGTCACTCTTCCGGTAGCTGTTTTGATCAAAAATCACAAAAGTTAAAGAGACTTGACTTTTTTTAATCCAATTTGACAACAAAGATCAAGAAAACAAACATAAAATTAAAGAGTTCAGCAGTATACAGTCTTTGTGACAGCAAAGATCACAGATGTTGAAACAAAATGTGCAGAAGACTTGTCTTTTTAGATGTTTGATCAACAAAACATAAAATATATCAGATATGAGGTTGTTATAGTCTTTTAAAGAGAATGATCACTAATCTTGGAAGGATATGTGTAAAAAAAAACTTGTCTTCTAACTGTTTACTAAAGAAAAATTCCCAAAATTATGAATGCTGGCTTTTTACAGTCATTTTAATGCCAAAGATATTTTTAACCAAATGTGTGCTAATCCTGTCTCTATAGCTGATTAAATCATCAAATATTACTAATCATAAAACAGCAAAGTACTCACCAGCATACTCAGGTGCAAGATAACCGAAGGTTCCAGCAAGTTTTGTCTCAACAGAGTATTTCCCATCAGGGGCATTTTTAACCAAACCGAAATCTGCAACTTTAGCTCTCATGTCATCGCCAAGAAGGATATTAGACGGCTTTAAATCTCTATGAATAAAGCTCGACTGTGCCAAACTATGCAAATACTCAACCCCTCGAGCCACATCCAAAGCAATCGAAACCCTTTGTTTCCAACTAAGAGGAGGGGTTTTATGTTCACTCCATTCAAACAAATGCTGAGTTAATGTTCCTTGTGGCATGTACTCATAGACCAAAAGTCGCTCATTTCCATTCACACAATAGCCAAGAAGAGCCACTAAGTGTCTGTGTCGGACTTTTGTAAGAACAGCAATCTCAGCTTGGAATTCATTCAACCCTTTGGTACCCATGACACCCGATTCCATCCTCTTAACCGCAATCTTGGTTCCATCATGTAATTCACCTTTATAAACGACCCCAAATCCACCTCTTCCCAATATATTATCTTCACTGAAATTATTAGTCACCTGTCTAAGAACTTGAATCGAAATCACAACATTCCCACCTTCAAAAACATGCATTTCACTATGATCACCGCTACTTTGACTCTGTAACTCACTAAAACCGCCACCATAGCCGTTAGAACTACTACCCACCGCACTCGTTTTCATCAGTTCCTTACCAATTTCCGGATTCTCAACACGCCCAAATTTCTGATGCCTTTTCTTAACACAACACTTGTAAAATACAAACAACACAATCGCAACAAAAACAAGAACTCCAAACACAATCCCAGCAACCATACCACCTGAAACAGAAGACCCTTTTGAGGAACCAGACGGGCTTCCACTTGGTCCATTAGAACCACCCGTTACCGACCCAGATGGCCCATCGGTTCCATTAGTAATATTCTGACCTAAGAACTTATTCCCATCTGTCGTAAACTTAACCCTTGATGTAAATACAGGTACAGTACCCGAAAGATTATTATTCGACACATCTAGGACCTGAAGATTGGGTAAACTTGTCAATACTTGAGGAATCACACCAACTAGATTATTATCATTTAACGTCAAGCTTCTTAAAGACGTCAAATTAGCAAAAGCCGGTGAAATAGTACCCGAAAATTTCTGCTTAGCAAAGTTAACAGTTGCCACATTCTTACCACTAGAATCACAAGTAACAAAAGTCCATCTTTGACAAGCATCATTCCCTGTCCAAGAGTCAGCTAAACTCATCGGATACCCAACCGCACCAGCAACCTCAATCAACGCAGTCACCTGAGGATCACAAGGTCCCGGTTTAGGTAAACAAAAACTATTGGAACTAATATCAGCCTCAACCCCATCCTTAAACTCAGGCAATGCACCTTGCAACTTATTATTCCTCAAAGTAACATTAACTAACTTAGGCAAACTCGTCAAAGAAGGCGGAACAATACCAGTAAACTGGTTATCCCTTAATTGCAAATCAAATAAATTTTCACATTTACTAAGATCCGGTATTGCACCAGTAAAAGCATTAGCTTGTAACCAAACCTGTGACAGCTGTGTCATAGAACCAAGAACATCTAAGCTCCCAGACAAACCAGTTTTCTGGTTATTTAACCAAAGATTTTGTATTTGTGACCCATTAAAAGTCGAAGGCAAACTTCCGGTTAAATCATTATAACTCAGCCTAAGACTTTGCAAATTCGGAAAACTACCAAAGAAATCTGGAATAGTCCCAGTTATCATAGCATTACTAGCTTCAAAAGACTGCAATATAGTACTATCAGTTATATCATCAGGAATAGTCCATGATGACAGATCTAAGTTATCAGATATCGAAAACCTTTGCAAGTTAGTTAAACCTACAAAGAAGCCTTTCGAAATGGACGTAAAGTTATTCTGATCAAGAAACACTTGCTCCAAGGACGTCAAGTTAGCTAAAGATGGCAACTCACCAGATAATGAGTTACGTTGCAAAGACAAAGTTTTGAGCTCAGTAAGCTCCTTAAGATTAGTTGGTAATGACCCTGACAAAGATTTAGTAGCTAAGTTGATAGAAGTGACACGTTTAGAGTTGTCACATTGGATATCATCCCATGAACAATAGTCAGTGCCTGTTTTCCATGAAGGTGGTGGAGGAGTTAAGGTGGTGAGGAAGGAGGACATGACGGCGGCGTCATCGGAGGTGACGGTGGTGGTGGTGAGGAGGAGGATGGTGGCGAGAAGGAGAAGGTAACGGTGGTTGGTGTATTCATGTGCCATTGGTTGTGACAGGTGAACAAGTGAAGAGAAAATAAATGATAAATATATGGGTGTGGGGTATTAAAAGAAAGACACAACTGAAGGACAGATAGATATGTTAGATGTGTTTGGTTTTTTTTTTTTTTTCTTTTTTAACATTGGTTGGACGTGGATACCGCGTTCTTTTTAGGTTTATTTTCTTATTTTTTACTGTTTTGACTGTGTGTTTTTTGTTTTTTTTTTCACGGTTAACCTTTAGCTATTAGTCATTTTGTAGGTTTGGTCCTTTTCATATTTTCTTGGGAAAGAAGTTGCTCGCAAACAAGTGAACTTATGTTGACTAAATTTGTACTAGATGTATTCAAAATTTGTTTTAATTACAAAAATGATGAATATGAAGTCCAGGAGGCTGCAGGTATTATGGATCCTCTGACTCCTAATCGGGTTGCCTTTCTAGGTCTCACCAGTGTTGCTTGTAGGTCGTGATGTACCTTGAGATGGTTGCCTCCCCCCCCCTGGGAATCCGCTCTCGGGTCGTCGCTCTGCTGCGTCTGGCTCGTCCTCTAGGCACCTTTGGAAGGCAGGGAGTGTGACAAGTCCTTTCAATCATGTACGCATGCGTGGCGAGCTGCTTGAGACTATTTACGGAGTAGAAAGAATAGGTGTGGCGATCTTCCAAATCAAGAAAGTCAAGACCATCCCTTTCGATACCACGATAGAAAGGGAGGCGTGAGACACTTTCGCTTGCGTTTCTATGGTTGCTACACAGAGCAGTTTGTGCTAGGAGGGAACGAGGCGAAGCGCTTAAAAGGACCTGTTGCCAGCTTTCAAAGTCAAATCTAGAATTCACTTAGCTAATACGAGTACTACTTGGACTGAAAGAGGGCGGGCAGGCAGGCAGGGAAACCAAACCACATGGTGGAACAAAGGGAATTCTGGGTGAACAATGGTAGTATCATACAAGCTAAGCGGGGCTTCCTGGCGCCCCACCCCATTCTAAATCAAATCTTTTGAATAAAATCCCTGTATTGAGTTTGTTTTGTTCTTGCTAATCGAAGCCCGAAAAGGGGGAATTTCGGTGAAAAGAATCTATCCCGAATTGTTTTTTATGACTTTATCGACAGCATGCCTCTCTTTCAGTGAGATCACCATGATACACAATCTTGCTGATTTGGCAAAGAGCCCGCCTTAAGCTTCTATCAATGCTATTTATCTAAGCAATTTTCAAAAAATAGCTCCACCAGAGCTTTTGGTTTATCCGAAGAAAGAAAGAATAAAAGGAGATGGAAAGAAAGCCCTACCAAACAAAGCCCGTGATTCTTCTGTTCCGGTTCGAACGAATGTCGGGCTTATGTTTATCAACCCAATTCGGAGAATTCAGTATTTCAGTATTAAGTCTCTAGCTTTCATCTCGCTAAAGCTTTATGCTCTTTGGGAACCACCTGGTGGAAGTTTCAAGAATTAAAAGAAGGGTTTTCGGTTTTTTTCACCCCGTTTTGTGGTCTTGCAGCTAAGTTACCTTTGTTTTTTGATTTAAGATCTTTTGAGGACAAAACATTATTTACATACCAAGGGATCAATTTTCACATTCCATTTTCATTTGATCTAATGGATGATAATCGCAACAATTTAAAAAACCCACTTTCATTCTCTCTTTTTTTTTTCAAATATTAATATCTTTCAAACCTTTAATCGTTAAGCGAAAAAAAATATACCATTACGACAAACATTTAATTATCCTTCTATAGATGAGTCCATTGGTATTGGTATGTAACTCTCCTCTTGAGAAAAGTTTACTACTACGTATGAATAGAAAACCATTCTATTTGAAACAAGTTGATGATATATGAGAAAGATATACCATTATGACAAATGCTTTAAAATAAGAAAGGTTAATAACGACATGATGTATGCATCTCTTTTTAAATTTATTTCTCTCATTTGAAAAGTGCGGCTAATTTTTTATTTTCTTTTCACTAGATATCTTCACCTCCTTTTAAAAAGTAAAAAAAAGTCACCAAGTAAAATGTGTCTCTTCATATTCCCTCATTTTTTTCTCTTTTTTTTTTCCAACCTATGATCCTGTTATGATGAAACATCAATATATGATGAACATCAGCTTTTTTTTTTAATAAAATAATAATAATAATAATAATAATAATAATAATAATAATAATAATAATAATAATAATAATAATAATAATAATAATAATAATAATAACAATACTAATAATAATAATTAAGTGTATGTGGGCGATTTTGGCGACCTCCACCAGTCGTCTTGATCTGCTTCTCCTAGATCGTTCTGGCCTCATTGGTTTAACACACTTGTTTCATCGGTGATTCAACATCTTCGTTGGAGTGTGGTTTGTGATCGGTTGTGGTTTTTGGGTGTGGGCGTTCTCCTTTTCAATCAGTTTCTGGGTTTTCAAATTTGAATACTTGTCTCTGTTTGGGCGTTCTCCTTTTGTCTCTATCCCGTCATCATAGTTGGGGTGGTTTTGTGGTGGCCCTCCCACGTCGACCTCAGCGACGTTGTTCCGATTATAAAGCCTTGCGTTTTGTCTGGTGGGCCCGACTTGTTTGTTTGCGTTTTCAAGAAAGCCTTGCGTTTTGTCTGTTTTTGGCTTGCGGTTTGATCTTGGCAGATATACGGCATTGCTGTTTTCCTGGTGGGACCCGGCCTGTTTGATTGTGTTTTCAAGAAAGGCTCACGTTTTGTCTGTTTTCGGCTTGTGATTTGATCTTGGCAGATATACGACATTGCGATTTGTCCGGTTTTGTTTACGGTTTGGGAACTTTGCATTTTGACTGTGTGGTTTTGGAAGTTGCGGTTTGCCTCGTGGAATCTTATGTTTTGATTCATAGAGTATATCGATTTGAACACTACTGGTTGACTTGCGATTTGGCTCGTGAATGCTTGTTGCTTGACTCAGTTAGAATTGCAGTTTGACCCCTCGTAAAACTTGTGGTTTGACTCAAAGAGGAGTGCGTTTGGATCACTCGTGGTTTGAATTGCAGTTTGACTTGTGGTTTGTCTCAGGAGTTTTTTGATTCGTCATGCGGCTTGACTTGTTGTGCTTTGACACCGTTTTCTATGGCAATCATGCGGTTTCATTGTCCCTTCGTGGGGTTAAGTGGTTGTCAAGATGGTAGTGGAAATGGGCTCACCAAAACCTTGTTGATCTCTCATCTCCGTGATCGTCATTTCAATAAGGATGCGTTAGCTATCACCAAACATTCTCGGACTACTAATCTTGTGGTTTTTTAGGCGGTTGAAGTTACGTTGAAACGTATGGGTCTCTGGCTATGTGGTGTTTGTTTTAAGACGCATACTCTCCGTTCTAAGTGTAGGCATGGTTCTAACTTTGTCTTTTCCCCAGATTGTGGTGAAGGTGTTGTTAGATTCGTGCTGTTTGACCTCGCTAAGCCACAAGTTCCCTCTTCTGTTGTTGAAGAATTGGTTTTGGAAGAGGTTCATGGGTTTGATCTACCTCTACTTGACACCTTGTTTTCTAAAGGGTTGCACACTGTCAAGTCCATCCCCCCAGGTGTCGCTTGGGATTCTCTCACGCATTGAAAGGCGCTCTTGATAAGGTGATCTGCACACCTGATGATGTTTCTTGTTGGGTTAGTTTGTTAGTATTGCCTCTCTATCTCCTTCGAACCTTTTTCCGGAGAAGTAATATGGAGTGTAGGTCTGCGACTAAACGTCAGCGCCAGGAAGAGTATATTGCCAATGCCATTCGATCCTGGGGCACGCCTGGTGGTAGTTCGCTACTTGTTAGAGAGGTTTTAGCTGAACCCTCCCCATTATGGTATTATATTGACAAGGAGGGTTTACACTTCGGTGAGCGGGATGTCAAGCAATGTAAGAAGAAAATTGGTAATGGCTATTATATTACGGCTGTAAGGGTTCTTTCTTCTTCTAGTGTTGCTCCTTATACGGATGCTACTCTTGAAGATTTAAAGGCCAGACACCCTTTCAAGTCTACCTCGTCTTTGCCACACATACCTATTGATCATCATAACCTCATCGCATCTCATGCTATGGTTCTTGACATGATTAAGAGTTTCCCTCGTGGTACGTCTTGTGGTAGGGATGGCTTGCACGCCCAACACCTTCTGGACTGTTTGAGTGGTGCTGCTGCAGCTATTTCTGATGAGTTTATCGCTTCTATCACCCAAGTTGTAAATCTTTTTCTTGATGGAAAATGCCCTAAGGCGTTGGGCGAGTATATTTCTAGTGCTCCTCTCACACCACTGATAAAACCAGGTGGTGGTATCCGCCCCATTACCGTAGGGACCGTTTGGAGGCGTTTAGTCTCCAAGGTTGGTGCTTCTATGACTGGCCATTCTTTAGATGATTACTTGAATGATCTACAGTTCGGAGTTAGGGTTTTGGAGGAGGGGAGGTTATTCTTCATGTCGTGAATCGGTTTATTGAAGATCGTGGAGATGGTGTAGGTCTTTCGATATTGTTGGTGGATTTCAAAAATGCCTTCAATTTGGTGGACCGTAAGGTTATGTTATAAGAGGTCCGCCTCCATTGTCCTGCCATATCACGTTGGGTTGAATTTTGTTACTCCAGCCTAGCTAGATTATATTATGGGGAACACACTTTATGGTCACACCAAGGTGTGCAACAAGGTGATCCACTTGGACCTCTCCTTTTTGCCTTAGTGTTACATCCATTGGTATGCAAGATTAGAGACTCCTTCTGTCTCTCCTTTCAAGCTTGGTATCTAGATGATGGTACGATCATTGAGTTTGACAGTTAGGAAGGTTTTGGAGCTTATTTATGATGGATGGACCTCGCTACGGTTTGCACCTCAATGTTGACAAAACTGAGGTTTTTTGGCCAAAGGAAGATCCTAGAAGCAGGCTTGCAGGTCTTTTCCCGCCTAATATTGCCCGACCTTTACATGATGTTAAATTGTTGGGTAGGCAGCAAGCTTGTTATGAAAAGGGTTGCTAAAACCATTGAGCTTATGGATGTTGCTAAGCTTAATGACCCTCAGTGTGAGTTGCCGCTCCTTCGGGATTGCGCTGGTATTTTCAAGTTATATTTTTCTATGCGCACATGTTCCCTTCGGGTCTTTGTGAATGCCCAAATTTCAATTGATCTGGCTCTTCGTTCTTTTCTGGAGCGTATTGTCACTGCTTCTGGACCTGGTTTTGGTGATTGGCAATGGAGACTGGCCACACTACCTTTTGATTTTGGGGGGCTTGGTGTATACCCTGCAGGTGATGTCTTGAACTATGCTTTCCTTGCATCCAGACTCTAATCTGCCAGTTTACAGACTAAGCTCCTCTGTAATTCTGGCATTGTAACTGCTGGATCTTCCTTTGATGATGTTATGAATGATTTTAATGCGAAAATGGAGACCGACCTTTTGGGTAACTATGTAAGATCGCTGCTGCCAAACTCATGAAGAAATTGGCACATATATATTTCACACATGTCACCAAAATGGATGAATCCACCTTTTGCTTATCTACTAGAAAGATAGCTTTATGGAGTTCGCAAAAGGAGAACTACACTTCAGACTGGCTTAGGGTGGTCCCGATATCTGGGTTGGGACAAACCATGAATGCTAGAACTTACCGATGTGTGTTATGTTACTGGCTAGGTGTCCCCCTTTTTTCTGCTCAGATGTCGGGCTCAGCTTGTTCCAAGGTATTTATGGGAGACATATATGGGGACCATGCGGTATCCTGTGCTGGTATTATTGGCATTAAACATCGGCACAATGTACTGCGTGATATCCTTGTTGACATATGCTCTCGTTCTAGGATCTCGGCTCGTAAATAGGTTGACATTGGGCTCTGTGGTGATAGGGACAAATCCTTACGTCTAGCTGATATGTTGCTCCATTCTTGGGATGGTGGGCAAGATGCATGTGTCAATTTAACAACGTCGTCTTCCTTGAGATAAACCAATATGGTTGATTTCACACCGGGTCATGCGGTGATCGAAGCAGCGCAACGTAAGCGTGTCAAGTACGAGACTAAATGTGCGGATATTAGTTATAGGTTTTTACCCTTCTCATTCTCTTTCTTTGGAGAACTTGAGAAGGATGCGGCGACCTCACTAAAGCGCATCCGAAGTTTCTCGTTGACTCAAGACATTGGCGCACGTACTGCTGATCATATTTTTAGTAGGATTAACTTTGCTATAGCTAGAGGAGTGGGGGCCCAATTAGTTTTTCGGCTCCCCACTAATTTCTTGTAAATCCTATGATTTTCTAATGAAGTGATGTTTTATAATAATAATAATAATAATAATAATAATAATAATAATAATAATAATAATAATAATAATAATAATAATAATAATAATAATAATAATAGGTTTATCCCTTCTCTTTCTCTTCTTTTGGTGAACTCGAGAAGGAGGCGGTGACCTTGCTAAAGCGAATCCGAAAGTTCTCGATCACTCAAGATATTGGCGCGCGTGGTGCTAACTATATTTTTAGCAGGGTTTGTTTTGCTATTGCTAAAGGAGTGAGGGCCTAGTTAGTCTTTCGGCTTCCCACTAATTTCTTGTAATTTCCTATGATTTTCTAATGAAGTGATGTTTATAATAATAATAATAATAATAATAATAATAATAATAATAATGAACATAAAAATATGATGAACATTTACGCCATGATTGATGAACATTCAGATTACGATTGTGTCTACGGCATATACAAGTCCTACAACTATGAGATTGTTGAGAAAATAGGGTTGATCTAGTTGGCGTTTGTGATATCAAATGCAACGGGCCTTTTGAAACGGTAAACGGGAATTTATTTCTTCTCATACTAATTTATTTTTGCTTAATAACAATGTTTTGGTAGAAAAGGAGACAGTTTGTGAAGAGTACATGGACAATTCGGTCGCTGAAACCATTACCAAGGAGAAAAGATTTGAAATTGAAATTGAAGATGAGTATGCTTAAAATGAAGCCATAGCTAACGGTACGACTAATTTTGATAAGGAAGACGATTGGCCGAGTTTGAACCATGTTGATATCATCTACACCGCATATAATGAAAATTCCAAACGTATGGTAAGTGACGAATTGCAAGAGTACCGTGTTTAGCGCACGAAGCGTAAGCCAAAGCCAGTTAAGGATGTTTTGATTTTGAGAGCCCAGATGATGAAAGAAGCGAAATATTTTGCTCATCGCAATGGTATAACATAGGCATGGATTTGAGTCGAACTTAATGACTCGTTAATAAACAAAAGTGATGATCGGGAGACAACCCAAGTGGTTTGTTTTATTTTCTGCGTTGTTTATATCCGTATGTGTATAGGGAAATTTTCCTATACGGTGTATATGCATATACGATGTATAGGCTTACTGTCTTATATGTCGTATAGGCTGCCTGTAAGGTATTTTATTTTTATTTTTTAGGATTCGATGTTAAGTCTGATGCATTTGATGGTATGTTTGGTTTCCCTATAAGGTAGTGAATAATCCATGTCATGCTGGCAGTTAGTTTAGCACTTATTTGGAGTTCGACCATTACTCGTTTCTTTTTGGAATCATACTGAGCACATCAAGGGATTTTTCCATTTCATTCTATTTTTTTTAAGTTTATATTTGTACAGTGAGAGTATTGTACATCTCAAGTGGGGGAGGGAAATATAAATGAGTTCTACTTGTCCTTTTTGCCAGTATTTTATGAAATTTATGCCTTAATTTTAAACTTTTGACATGTTTTCCATAATCGAACTAGTTAGCGTAAACCGAGTGCACAACCCTTATTATTCCATGTGTGAGGACTTTTAGCCTTTCTTTCATATATATTCTTTATCTTTTCATATCATTGAGTGTGTGTTGGTGGTTTGTAGCATAGCTTTAGAACTTGACTTATTATATATTGAGACCACAAAAATGAGCATTGTACTGGTGTGATCGGTTTAGTTAAGATATAAGGCAAATTTTTAGGATTTAAACCAAATATCCCATCCATTTATGTTATTGCGTATATTAACTTTATACATCGATTAGTCAATCTCCATGTGAAACCCTATTTGTTACACTCATTTTAAGTGTAAGATACTCCTAGTTCACCATGTTGAGCCAATCTTTCCTTTTGTTACACAACATTGTATGTTGTTTCATTACACCCTTACACCTAGGCTTCCATGTAGTTCTTTTAAAGTCTATAATAGTAGGTTGCTAGTTTTTCTTGGTTAGTTTGGTGGATTTTTGGTTCAAGAATCAAGTTGAATAAGAAATGATGATTACGTGTGTTAGCATTAAGAAGTGATGTCATTTATCTACTAGGAACCTTGTAAACTTGTAATAGCTTATTTTAGATTTAGTAATGGGCGTTTGGACTTAGTATAAGACTAGTAAGCTAATATGTTATAAGTGAAGCCTTGGTAAACTACTAGTCCAAGTCCAAACCAAAGTCCAAAGCCTACCAAGCCCAGGAGGCTTCCCTCCCATGTACTTAAACGCCTCTCCTCACATTTGGAGAGGTGTGAGACTTCATTTTAGTGTTTAAAATAAGAGTGTCTTCACCATTCTCTTCATCCTCTCTCTTAATAAAACACTTATCTCTCCTTTCTCTCTCTAACCTCTCTATACTCTCTTTCTAAACCTTCTCTTCTATTGTTTGTGTAAATGATATCATAAGTAAGTGGACTACAAGTGGTATCAGCGCCAAATGATAGTTTATGAGTGATTTTTTGTTCAAAAAGTTTACATCTTGTTTTGGCGAGTTCGTATTTTATAGGTGTGTCAAACTCAAGTTAAGAACCGTAGAGTTTATTTAATGTCTCAGACTAGACTTACTTGTGTTCAGTCCATGTTGTGCTTGTCAGGTAATTTTTGTGTTTAGATTGTCATTTTCTTAAAAAACCTCGTTTACAATCATCCCTTCTAAATAGGACATTATTTAAACGTCGTATAAAATTCACGATATGCTCATGTCAACTTAAAATATTTAATTACTCGCAATTATAAACTTAGGACGTTTTATAATTTACAATGTTTACATTACTAGATAAACTAAAAAATCGTGTAAGTAGTTTACATTTAAAGACTTATACTTTTTAAGACCAAGACTCAGTCTCACTACACATATTACTAGTATTAAACTACTAAGAGGAGACAAATTTCATTTCACATTTTATATCACTTGGTATTCACATTTATATGTTTTAAACCTTACATTTTTACACAAAAACATTTTTAATTATACAAAAAATACTTTAAAAAACATTTAAAAAATAAAAAATAAATAAATAAACAAAATACCCCCTTGATTACGCTAGGCGCCCCTCCCTCTTTAAAAAACACAAAAGCCAGACTCTTTCTTTTACTTACACTTCCAACAAATATCATCATTTCTCATTTCAAATCTCACACACACCCTCTCTTTTTCTCTCAACCTAAAAAGTTTTATTCCCCTCTCACTTACTCCATAGTGGCCGACCACCCTACAACCACCACAAACCATCACCTAAAATCTTGTCTAATCTCAAGAATTTATACACTAGGTTAAGCCATGTTAATCTATAACAAGTTCTTGACCTTTTGTCACCCTAAACACCATATTAAAAGAGCAAGTTTACCTCATCCCACTCTTCGTCATATCTCAATCTTGGAGTTTTGAAGGTAAGCTATGGTGCAAGACGATTCATATCTATCTTGCACCCGAAAAAGTCGTAAAACAGGTTTTAATAACCCTACTATATTTTTCTTTATATTTTTAGTTTATGAACACTTTGTAACTGAGATTGTATATATATATATTGACATGTTCTTAGAATCTTGAATATGAGGTGGGATTATTAGGGGCGGATTTGTGGTTAAGCTAGACAAATGGTATACACAAAAACTAGGAATCTTAAGTTTTTGAGGTCATTTCGTGCGTCTTTAAATCCTTACAAGAAAAATGATTTTAGTATAAGTTACTACTGTGTTTTTGATATTAATATACTCTTGAAATAATGTTAAAAATGTTAAAGGAATTGTATCGGTGATTTAGTAGTTAGTATAATATAACTAGTAACACAAATTGATATAAAATCACATTTTTTGGGGTAGATCGGGTTCGATCTCGAACACGCATTAAATGGACTTTTACAAAAGTAACCTTAAAATTTTTGGATAAAAATGATGATAACATGTATAAAAAATGAGTTTGAGGTTCATCTATGTCGTTTGCGTGTGATAGGGTCCAAACCAAAACACATAAAGTTTATGAAAACCCTAAAAAGTGGGTTGTGATTTTAGAAATACCAATTTGTTGGGTCATAACTCAATGAAAAATGGGTCTTTTTATATACTTCTTGAGTTTAACATCAAGTAATTTGAAGTAACTTTCCAAACATAGCAAATTTGTAAAAAGATAGTGTTGTTTGGTTAGTGACATTTGGGTTTGAAACGGAGTACTCAAAAATGACTTAAAAAGTCTGTTTTGAAAGGTCATAATGATTAGACTATATATTGGTAAAAAAATGCATGCTTTAATATTTTTTTTTGTTTAAATTGTAGTACTCTGAGTCCTCTTTCCAACCACATAGAACGTGAAAAATAGTTAGTCCATTTGGTCATTAAAATTTACAAAATGAAACTGAGTGTCAAAAATGAAACTTTTTGAAAATGTTTAAGTGTCATGTTTGGGTCATAAATCCATCACACTTGTACCTATGGACTTGAAAATTGATTTGGGACTAGATTTAGGTGTTATCATGAGTATCCCACATGCCTAAATTGTGAAACCTTCATCTGGACACCTACTAACTTAATTTTATAAGTAAATCCAAAACAGAGCCCAGTTTGAAACGAGCCCATTAGAATAGGCTAGACCAAATAAAATCCATAAAAATTTATGAACCTTCATAATACATAGAATTTTGACATGTGAGTATGGCTAGTCCATTAAAAATACTTAGCTTAGTCAAATAGTTACTCGAAGCGGTACTAAAATCGGGAAAAACGTGATTTTATGCATCATAAGAAAAATGACACTTTTTGGACAAGTTAAGTAGTAACTTAAATAATAGACATAAAATATTGTCCGATCATATTTTGTAGTGTTTAATTAGGATATTTTACTTATCTTAGGTACGTAGTTGAAGGTACATCATCGTCAGGTTTGCCTAGTAGTCTATTGAGCCGTCGTTTTCTCGTACTTTCCTATTTAAAGTGAGTATTCATAGTCCCCTGTTTTCATTTTTACTTGTTTTGGGGTGAAATGCATGATTCAATACTTAAACAATATTGTTTGTACTATTATGAACGTATATAACTTTTGGTTCACTATTTATGCTCGTGAGTAATCACATCCCCACTCTTACCGTTTATTACGTTTTGTGGTAAAATGCATTATATTTATTACATGAACTAAATCTTGGTTGTATGGTTTTATGAATTGCGTATTATTTTATATACGTAGAACTTGATAAAAATAATTACTTGCGTACTATTTTTAAGATGTAAAAAGACTTTAATTAAATTTAAACTTCACGTATTATTGTTACATATTGGTTTTCACAAACACACAATCTAACACATATATGGGTCGAATAGTATTAGTTCTAGAGAGAGAAAGTGGAAGAGAGTTGGGAAATTTAGTGAGACAAAGAAAAATGTATTATGAAAGCTCAAACCCTTTGCCTTGCTAGGCAAAGGGTATTTATAGTTGGTTACATGAGACGCCTCCTACGGGTTGTGGATCAGGCATACAGTGGGTAAATGTTAGGAATTAGAAATTCCCAGATTAAAGAGTCGGTCACCTCAAGTATATGTAATCGTTAGAAACCTCGTAGTCGTAGTTCTTTTAAGTTAAGTAGTAATTTAGTTAAGTAACACCGTGGAGGACTCGACGGGTCTTTACCCATCAGATGCCTCGATCCATGCCCCAAAGTGTGGCGAAGTTATGTAAGACTATAAATACTCTCTACCTTCCAAGGTAGAGAGTTGAGCTCATAATAATATCTTTCACTTTCTCTCACTAAGTTCCCTAAACCTCTAACTTTCTCTCTCTAGAATTCCATCTATATGCTACTTGTGTTATGGTTTGATGTGTATGTGAAAAGTTTATATCTAACAATTGGTATCAAGAGCCATGGTTTGATCATATCTTGCACATCTTTGGATTTATAGTGGTTTTAGGTGGTTTTGAGTTTGAAAAGGTTTAGTGGTTTTGCATCATTTGGTTGATTTCGTGTGTTAAAGGTTGAATTTTGTTGGTACTTTTGTGTTTAGAATCATCAAAAGTGTTTAGGTTTTCATTTGGTAAGTTTGAATCATCTTGGTCGGGTTGTTTTTTGGATTGAAAAGTGATGTTTATATGGTTTTCATGGTAGCGAGTTAGTTCACTGGATAAGTTTTCTTCAGAGCGACTTGCCTCACTAAATTGTAGCGAGTTACGTTGTTAAATCTAGCTAGTTAGATCTAGCGACTTAAAGCACAAGTAGTGGAACTCCACTACGGTGCGACTCAGGTAGCGACTTGGTCCAGAGCGAGTTGCTCTTTAGCGACTTGCATATCTAGCGACTGAGTAGCTTAATTGTCGCCAAAATTTTGCTAGCGACTGAGCCCCAGCGAGTTACTACTTAGCGACTTGCATTTGTCTAGCGACTGGGACCCAGCGACTTAGTGGTGTAGCTAATTAAGTGTTAGCGACTTAGCACTTAGCGACTTGGTGACTTAGCGACTGGTTCAAGGGTTATAGCGACTTGGTTGATTTTTACGAAGAAGAGGTTTGACCAAAGTTGACTTTTACGTCAAAACTTCAAACGCCATAACTTTTGATCCGTGAATCCGTTTTCAATAAATACCGTCAAACGACCGAATAAATGAATATTGTGAAGTTTCACCACGATGTCGTGAAACTAATTTTCGAGGCCCAAATCCACTCTCAAAGGAAGTTATTGAGCTTTTAAGTTTTTAGACCTAAAATTCTCCGTAAAAACGTGCTTCAACCAATCCAAATCTCAACCAATCAACATTTCACCTTTTCCTACGAACAATCTAAAGTCCTATCACACAATTGTCTTTCATTGTATCATTCCATCGGTCATCTTAACACCCTCTCGGTCATTGCTTAACGGTTTCGCTTTTGATTTTAGTAAAATCCGCGAAGATTCTATTTCTGCTTAAATCATAGACGTGTAAAATCCGCAGCATCCTTCCACATCATGTCTTACTCTCATCGACCCGTTGATTTCGTATGCTTAAACTATATGATGTTGTGGACAACAATGATAATGTATGCTACATCGAACGATTAAAGATGATTGAATTAAGCAATGAGGATGCGAGATCTCCATGTTCGTAATCTAATGAGAGAATTGCACCACCCAAGCTACAAAATGCCATGCAAATGAAATGCAAGATTGAGCCCTATCGCCTACTTCATCCGCACCTCATTCGCTTGTTATCCATAGTCAGATCGAACATGTAGTGCTCTTTTCCACCGTGACTTACCTACATTGACAAGAAGTTCATTGCTGAACTTAGAGCATTTAAAGTCGAACTTACCAATGAAGAAGTTCAAAAGGATGGTTCCAAAGCTCTTCAAGTAATCTACAAACAATTTCAACCATTCATCGTTGGGAATATTCAACAGACATAATCAACACTTGACCGAATTTCCTTCAAAAACATACCGAATGGAAATTCAGAATTAATGAGACATTTATCCAACTCATGGATAATATGAAAAGTTCATTGAAGAATGCACAAAAGAATGAAGACGTGAATGAGTGTCGTGCGCTTGAAAATTGTTGTGATAAGTCGGGTAATGTATCCGTGAAGAATCGGGTGGTCAATGCGTAATGTTAGAGAAAACAAATAATGATGAGCCTGGACAATGCTAAAATAGAATCTTCATGCTCATGTCCACAAGAGAGAGAGTGCACCACCACAACCCGTGCAAGCTAATGCAAAGGAACGCTACATGGAAGCTTCGGATGTACCTAAGATAGAGATGCACCTACCACAACCTCGTGCTTGCGTTAATGCAGAGGAAACTTGCATGAAAGTTTCTCGGTACCTAGGTATGCATCTTCTTCTCAAAATGATGATTATGGATTGCATGAGTACACTACATTTGTGCTCGATGATTCCTTGACCACCGAACTCAATACCTATAAGGATCAAGTTGCCATATTTAACAACGTGCTAAGTTTGAACTTACCACTCGTGAAAGGTGAGATGGATATCCAAATGCGCATAATTATTAGAAAAAGTAATTTTAGAGAAGAAGTATTAAAACAAGAGTTAAACTCCTTACAAGAAAAGCTTTCCAAAACGCTAAGCAAAAACACGAACTTCAAGAAAATGTTAAAATGCTTAAGCAAGAATTCAAGGCTAAGGAATCAAAACTTTTGAATGATTTTTCCAATCTAAAAACTTTGAAAACAAGCTTGAAAATAAGTTGTACGTATAAGGAATACCATTCAAACCGCCACATGATCACTAAGCATCGAGTCTTAAGCGATAAGCATAGCATTCCCTTGTTGAGGAACCAAACCAGAGGTAATTAAAAAGGCTAGAAATGCTCATAAGGTGCTTTATGATGGTAATGAAACCTTAAGCCTAGGCGTAAACCTAGTTGCTGAGTGCACCGAGGAAGATAAGAAATCGATGAAGTCACTAGGAGAAAATGAATAAGAAGTTAGAAGATCCCGAGTGTAAAAGAATAACATAACGATCAAACCCCATAATTACACTAAAGAAAATTGGATCTCCTTGAACAAGTTTAAGCCTCGGACTCTATTAACCCCGAACAAGTGTTCGAAAAAGGATATGGAAATGCAAAAGTCGAAAATCTTGTTGAAAAGAACTCTTTGTAGGAAACCGCTTAAATCAACTGTGGTATCCTCCTAATACACCAATGCACTTAGTTCCTAGATCTCTTGCCACTAAAAGCAAGACCTTAATCGATGAATATGTTATCTTTCAACTATTTGTTGATTTTGAGAAAACTTGTAAGAAAAGGATCACACCCACCGTATAACTCAAGGGAAAGGGTTTTGAGCAAACTAAAGAATGTTATTTAACCGAGGTCATGCCTTTCTTTAAACAACTAAAAGATCAATTTGAGAGTCTTAAAAGGGGACGATTCGATATTAAAGAAATGGAAAAGGTATTTGATGCAATGATTGTTGAGGTTAGTGATTATGAGAGAATTAAAATATAATGAGATTGAGAGGAAGAACTTGCATACATCGAATGAGAATCGATTTACGAATGTATTGCTCAAGATGTGTTTTCATCGCTACAAATTGTTCCATTGATGCTTCTCAATTTCATGAATTATCTGCTGCTCAAAGTCTCCCATGATCGTGTCATTGAGCTTGAAACAACAAATTCAAAATTGCATGAGAAAATAGAACAGATGATCATGATAACTTGGTCAAACATTATTCTAAATTAGAAGTTGAACATCTTGCTTTGCAATTAAAACATCAACATCTCAAAGAAAATGTTAAAACCTCAAATATCAAGACATCCTCCGATGCTCTCGAGTTTGATGCGCTTTTGAAATTAGCAAACGCGATGAACATATTCGAGCTCATTGCCACACGATCAAAAGATTGAAAGCCCAAATTTCACAACCGAAAGGTGAAAAGAAGGATGTGACTGGTTCCCATATGCCTCCACCTTTAGATTCTCGAATTTCCAACTTCAAAACATAATTGATAACTTGCAAAAGGAAAATGATTGTTTTAAAGTCGAAATTTCAAAGGTTAATGATCAAAACAAAGAGTTATGTGATTCATTTAAAGTTAATCATGATAAACAAATTGAAAAGATAACTTCTTTACTTAACGATATTGAGAATCAAGCGTGAGGTGAAAGGAAAGTTGCCAATCCCCAATTGCAAATACTGCTCCTAAGGTTTCGATTGTGATAAATATGCTATAGATATGTTATATATTCCTCCTACCATTAGGAACAATGAACTTGCACATAAAGCATATCTCTCATACCTTAAGGAAAGTTTGAAGGGTCTCCGTGAGATTGTTGAAGATGAAAGATTAGAAAACCTTTGATAGTACTATAGCCTATGCCGCATGGATGCCAAACGATCTCGTGAACTCTTAGAGTATGTAATTGTCACAAGTCCGAAATCTAGCAATAGGCGAGATAGAATAGTTGTGCCTTGTTCTATGCCCAAAGCCAAGCATGTGACCCTTGATATGCCTTGTTCCATTTCCCGTTGATCAATGACAAGTCTTGCACGATCGTGTAGAATTCGAAGAACCTCCTGACAGGCGACTAATCAAGCCGTTCTCAAGCCGAACGTCTCAAAGAAGACAACACGGAGTGAGTGAACCGATGAATCGAGATTCAGCGATTGATGAAAATGATTTGAAAACAATCGTGTATTGCTTAATGAAAAGTGTTTTGCAATACAACGAAGGTTTTATGGAAAATCAATTATCAATCATAAATACCCTTTAATTTTGAAAACTTAATACACGATCGATGTTAGAAAGAGTTGTTGAAACACAACGACCGGTTTTTCAAGGTATCCGTCAATCCATTTCTGGACCAAGGTTGATTCAAGAGTGAATCTCCCATCGTTTATCCGCTTGTCACAAGTTTGATCTTTCGAGAAGATCTCACATGTTACCCACCAAGAGCTTGTTTGATGTTGGCTCTGAAGGATTTCCATCTTCATCGTGAATATTTTACATATCACTCGGATGTTCCGCAATACCACAAGGATAATCGTGAGGACTCTCAATATATGCTTACTTTCTACATTGTGTGAAACAAGAAGTCTTCATTAATTTTGTGTCATAATGAGATTTATTGATGACCTCTTGGCTCTAGACTCAATAGTGCATATTTGGTTTCCTATGCGGGAGACTAGGGAGAGGTCTCCTTCTTCAATATCAACAATCTCTAAAAGAAAGTCGATAGATAATGTAAGTTCCCGTGAGAATATAACAAGTCCTTTTAAGATGAACTTGAGTAGCTTGGGAAGTTTAGTGCAAGTCGTCATTGGGTCCATGACGTGTTGTCTTCAATCTGGCGTTACCTTGGTAACCACTAGTAACATATGAATTGAACTGTTTTCGCTCTAAGGTTGAATTATTGGAGGCTATTTCTTTTCACCTTTTCACATTCATTTCTTTTCATTCTTCAACCCTTGGGTGCTTTTTACGAGATTTCATTACTAGAACCTTGTTGGGTTTATTCTAGTTCTAGCTATATCTCGATCGACATTCTTCCCATATTCTCTTTTTTCTTTTTTTCAATATACTTAAGGACTTCTACACTATCTAGTGGTTTGTCCTTGGGTAGACCCTCCGACTCTAGCGGGATCATGGGAACGACTACCTAACAACCATCCTTATATCTCCATGCATAAAATAAATTGGTCGGTCTTTTGGTATTGTTCATTCCACCTCGAAACCAATTGAAAACCATTTGAAAATCAATCAAGGTACTTGTGATATAAAATCAGCGTTTTGTACCTTAATTGTTTTATATTTTAGAAATGCTCCCCACAACATGTGGTTCAAGTTTAAAATTGTTTTAGCACATGGAGCAAGAGGACTTTGAAATCTTAGATTGAGAATGAAATCCAATCTTTGATTAACATTTTCTAAAATGATCATCATCACTTCCCGATCAAATATTGTATTTTAGGTACTTTGGATGGAATATTTTGGGAAGGATGAGGATTCATTTGATTGGTCCCCCTTAATATGTGCATCGAAATTCAAAAATGTTTTGCACATATTAGAGGGAACCTGCACTTTGAGATAAATCAATCACGTTTCAATTCTTTTTGGTTTAAGATAGATGCTCCCCCTTAACATATGCATGGAAAATTTGAAATCGTTTGGCACATGTAGGGAGGAGAGTTTGATATTATATTTCTAAAACCACTTATCGAATTATCAGTTTAAAACCAATTTAAATCACAAATTCTCCCCCGATGACAATTTTCAAGCCCTTTGAGATTTTTGATCTCAATTGATTTAAATTATTTTTGAAAACTTTTTGTGGAGAAAGAGTGACTTGCTTTTAAAACATTTAACTGATAAGGAACAAATTTTGAGACTTTAAACTCCATTGTACAAACATGCTTAGCTATCTTATGAAAACACATCATAAGCCTTGGTGTGGATCCAATTGTACAAAAATTTTCTTTTTGATTATCCAAATGTAGACCTTGTTCGTTTACGTGCCAATTGTTTGAAAAATAACCTTTTGAATTGTTTGAAATCATTCTCCCCCTCAATCAATGACTTAAGTTGTTGATTGAGAGATAGAGATTTTGACAAATGATAAGTTGATGAGTGTGCAAATACTCATCATTTTTGTACCATTTAAACTGCAAAAACATCTGAAAACACTCAGAAAAGCATCAAAATGATCAAAATATCACAAATAAGTGTTTTATGTGTTTTAAATGCAAAAATGTCAAAATCAGATGAAAAACATATCAAGTTTGCATAATTGGCAGTTTTAGTCCCCCAAGTTTCAAAAGTTGTCAAATTCGGTCCACAGTAATTCAAAATAAAGAAAAATGTTATTCAAGGTCCCTGAAATATTCTAAGTTGTCAAAAATGGTCCTTGAATAAATCTTTGGTCAAATGGCAGAAAAGGTCCCTAAACTTTACAAAAGTGTCAAAAATAGTCATTGGATATTTAAAAATGTAAAATAATCAAATATGGTCCTTGTACTATTAAAGATTGTCAAGTTTGATCCTTGTGATAACTTTGGAAAAGTGGCAGGTTTGGTCCTTCAAGAATTCACAAATTACAAGATTAGTCCTTATGATAATAAATAAACCAAACGGACCCTTTTGTATTTTGATCCCCAGCCAAATCAAAAAGACCCCTGCCATTTATACCTGTGACCCCCCAATTATGAACCCCCGTCTATTATTATCAAAAAGTAAAAAGGTCAAACCCGCCAAAACTTGAAACACTGTTCATCTCCCTCTCTTCGCCTGTAAATCCAAAACCAGTGTGGTTTTCCACCACTTTTCCACATTTCCACCTGTTTTTCCACTTGTATACATCTCCCATCCACCTCCACAATCCTCCAAACTTCTTTAATTGAGAGAACCTGCTCTTGACTATTTTGGCGCCAAAAACTCCAAATGGATGGTTCTGATGACTTTGACCAATCCAATGGTTGGAATGATGCGGGAAATGTTCGAGAGATGTCGTAGAGTCTCAAAAGTCTATAAAGATGAGAGGAGAAGCAATGTAGAAAAATATCTAGAGTAATTTTAATTAGCTTATGTCGTTTTAGCAATTTTGAATTTCGAAGGTATCTTTAAGCTTTTAAGCTTTGTATTTCAAGACTTTATTGTATATTAAAGCTTTTCTGAACATCAATTTCAGTTTTAATTCAAGTTATCAGTTTATGCAAAAATTCCTATTTCAAAAATCTCAAAATGATCAAATGTTGTTAATAGTTGTTATCTTGGACTGATAAGCTCACTTAAGCTCCTAGATAGCTTATTTAAGCTATTAGAAACTCTTAAAATTCAGTTTAGAAGCAAAAAGCAAAAATTCATAAAAATCAAGAAAAATCAGTCAAAAATCAAAAATCACAAGTAATGATAATCACAGTTGGAGCAGGGATAAATACTGAGATTTCCTTGGGTTTAGTGCTTCGGAAGCTATAGGATCGTATTTTCGGTCTTGATTCTCGCTTTATACTTGGATTCCATGTTGTAAGCTTTTTGTTCCTTTTAGCATTTCAACGTGTATGTATGCATTATGCTTTAATTTCATGTTTTATGTTTGGATGGTATTATTAAGTGATAATATAGGTTAAATTAGGTTACTTGTTTTTAATATTGGATAGTGGTTATAATCTCATTTTAACGGTCATAATAGCATCATCATCATTCTTGAGTCAGATGTTGTTATTCTTTGTTGTTTAGTGTTTATTTAGTCTTATTAAATGTTAATATAAGGACGTAGAATCAATAGCATGGTCTTACTCTTTGTTTTGTTTTGAAAATCACCAAATCGGTTTAGTTAAGGACTGCTTGGATTTGCTAGTTCAACTGTGTTATAAGTTGTTTAAACCCTTTGTTCTTGCTTGTTATTTGTCAAACTAGGTCTAGATAACTCAAGCAACAATAAAACCCGCCTTATTTGGTAAAAGTCAAAAGTACCTTTAATCCAATCTTAATCATTAATCTTGGATTTTAAAGTTCTATGATCATGGTTTTGTGTTCATAAGTTGTTATTGTTGATCAAGTCAGTCTTAATCCACCTTATTACATCATATTCAGTTTATAGAATCAATCAAAAGTTCATTTAAGTCAACTTTTAGTTTAATTAAAAAGTCAAAATAGTGCCTGTGCGCCAAGTGAGCCATCTAGTTTCATAAGCTCTCATGAGGCTTATTAATTAACCTAAGCTTGTATTTTGAATTTTTGAAAGCCAACCTAGCTAACTTAAAGTCACAAGCTTAATTTTCCAATTCCTAGCTTATTTGGTAGAGAACGCATAGCTTTTGTTTGTCCAAAACACTCGACATACTAATCGAGTCTTTACTCGGTGGTTTTTCGCTTTTTCTCAAGCTTGTCACAAGCTTATTAATGGAAGCCAAACCTTGAAAATTAGCTTTTTGGAAAGCTTAACTGGTAAACTTGTTAGTTCCAAAGTTCTTTTTCATTTTCTAGCTTATTACAGTGCTTAAAATTTAGCTTAAAGGTGCCTAGAAAACCACATAGTGTCCTGTGCAAACAGTTAAGCTTATGCTTATTTTGGTTTGTTTAAGTGCTTATTTATAAGTTATTTTGCCTTCTCAGTTATCATTTTAGCTTATTACCATTTGTCTAGCTTGTTTTCAGTTTACCTTGGCTTATTTTTTAGCTTATAAGCCATTTTGGCTTAAACTTGTGCTTATTACCTTTTCTTGCTCACTGTTGAGAAAATAAGCTCAAACTGAGCTTATTAGTGGTTTTCATAAAAGTTGTAGTTTGAAAATTGCTTATCTCGGTGTGCTTATTAGGTTCAAAAAGAAAAATCAAAAAATAAATAGTTTGCAAAAGTCATTCTTTGGGATTCGAACGTCGCTTGACTCACCCGCCACCACACTCCATACCAACGCCTTGGGTCTTTTATTGGTTTAGCTTTGCACAATTTAATACATAACCCTTTCTTTTCCATTTAGCTTATACGAGATAATTAGCTTATTTCTAGCTTATTAAAACAAGCTTTTTCAACTTTTGTATTTTCTTAGCTTTGTATTGTTAATAAGTATTTTACAAAAAGTTTGATTTTTCTAAATAGTTTTAGTATTTTTAATCATTTAATTAGTCTAGAATAGTATTTAATTCATAATAAAAATATAAAAGTCAAAAAATATAAATCTTTTTCTAAAATTTTCTTTTGTCATATAGTAAGTAAGAAAATTGTTTTTACACTCGTGAGGACTTTTATTTCACAAATTTTACGTTTTACTTACCTTATTCGCGTAATTTTATACATAACATGCGTTTTTCATTTTAAGTCGCGTTTTAGATAATTTAAGTTTACGTTTAATTAAAATAGTTTATTTAAGTTATTTTGTTTTATAAATCAAGAAAAACATCATTTTAAAATAGTGATAGCATTTATTTAATATATTTTAGTTTTTTTTAATTTTCTTTAATTTGCATTTAAGCTCCTGTAATTTACAAAACTTTTTCTTTAGGTATAAATATTCCAAAATTCTTACTGATCACTATCCTTAGTGATTATTCGACATCTGAAAGTGTTGAGCACCATTCATCCTCCGTGGGACTTAACGACCGGGAATCCACTATATTCTCACGATCTTAATTGTGTTGCTTCGAAATTGTTTTAAGTTTATTACGGTTGACCATTCACAAGTGGTTAGCTTGTGATTAAACTTGACCGTTTCAGAATCAATTAAATTTTGGCGCCCGGCTAGGGGAGGCAGAAGCGTGTTCTAAGCTTTTTCGCACGTGCATTTGCACATATACCACCTTTTGTAAGCTGTTTTTTGTAAAGTTAATCAAAATCAAAAGTTCATTAACACTTTTCCTAAAGTGTTAACAACACCAAAAATATATAAAACAACAAAACAATCGATCGCGTTTTCTAGCTTGTGTTTCCTTTAAGGTGATTCTTAAGAGATACGATTTGGTTAAACGAGACGATACAAAAATATTTTCCAAAGTTTTTAAACCCTTAGCACAAATCTATACCTCGTCTTTTCAAGTGGTACTTAATAAATACATAAAATCAACCACCATAAATCAAGGCGGATACACCTACCAGCAGGGGGTGTGAACATTAATAAGTTCCCGAACAATGATTTAAAACTTGCCTTTGTGTCCTTGTGATTTGGTGTACGTTTTTCAAAGAAGCCATTTCATTTGTGATTATTGGTTTAAGTTCACTTGTCGTTTTGCCTCGCATTTGTTTTGAAAACTGATTTTTATACTTAGTGCATCTTGTTTCGTTCTTCCAGTTCTAGGTCAACTTCCGAGCTTGCAAATATTCCTCGTGAGCGTAGAGGCGTTCAACTCGCCGGCCGTGATGCGGGCGTCTACCACCACCCCGTTGTAATGGCGTAAGATAAGCCTATGAATGACCTTCTCCAAGCACCCATCGAGGTTTCTGGAGATGCCATTATTGTCCCGGCCATCGTGGCTGATACCTTTCGAGCTCAAAACCGGGTTGCTTAATCTTGTAACCCAAGCCAATTTTATGGTTTTCGATGGGATGATCCTCATGCACATATTCGATGGTTTAACAAGATTGCATCTACCATCAAATACAAGAATGTCCCATGGAAGCAATTAAGTTTCTTACGCTCCCATTTTCTAGAGGACAAGCCCGAATTGGCTTGAGAAACAACCCTTCATTCCATTGAGACATGGGAGGATCTAGTCACCAAGTTTGTTAACAGATTCTATCCTCCATCCCGAACTACAAGTCTTAAGAATGAGATAATGAAATTCTCTCAAGATTTGATGAATCATTCGGGAGGCATGGGATCGTTACAAAGAATTGCTCATAGAGTGTCCGCATCATGGTTTTACGAGTTAATGCAAATGGATACTTTCTGACAATGGTCTCGAGACAAAGGCGACCAAGACTCTTTAAATGCCTCCGCTGGAGGTAATTTCTTGAGCAAGACCACAAAAGAAGCCTTGCAAATCATAGAAAACAAGTCCGGGTCCGCCATTTTCCGCACAAAGACATATCGGACTCCAAATAACGTCGGACCTTCTACTTCATCTCCCCGAGTACATCTAGCACCGATGCTAAGATTGACAAACTCATGTGTATTGTTCGTGCTTTGGTTCTTGCCAACTAAAGAAAGTCACTTTCAATACGAGATACCATCACATGGTGAAGCAAAAAAAGTTGAAGTTTGTGTTACTTGTATGGCCCTCATGAATACTACAATCATCTGCCACCGATGGTAGTCCATTTGAAGCCAATGCTATTATTTTGATTGCCATCGATATGGAATCAACAATTACCTCAAAATGAACCAAACTACCATGCTAACACTTATCAGGGACCACCCGGTTTTAGCCAGAATCCTAGCATACAAAACCGGAATCAAAACCAACCTAGAATGTACCAAGGTTATCAAAACCAAGGTAATTTCTATCCCGGACCAAATCAAGGTTTCCAACATCAAGGAAACCTTAATCAAAAAAATTTCAATCGAGGGAATCAATTTCATGGGAATGTGAATCCTAATCAAGGAAATTTTCAAAATCAAGGCCTTAATCCTAACAATAGAGGCCAGAATTTTCCTAATCAAACTCAAGCCATTGTTCCAACTGGACCATCATTCGATGAGTTATTGAAACAATTCATGAAATCCCAAGATGAAATGAACAGGTTGTTGGTCGGTCGGTCACCGATCTAAAGAAGTCTTTAAATGATCAACCCTGGGCTCTGAAAACTTCCGAGCAACACGATCGCTAACCCGAGGGGCGATGCAAAGGCGATCACAACCAAGTGGTGTTTCATACAATGGACCCGCTATTCCTACTACCTCTTCTTCTTCTCCGAAGGTAGTGGAAAGTGAACCTGAGGCTACAAAGGACAAGGAACTTCCTACTAATAATGGAGGTACCAACGATGTCCATCCTCAAGTTGGAAACCCAACCAGTCCAGATGTTTTTGAACCTCTGAACTGTAACCCCAAATCCCTTCTATTCCTTACCCATCACGCTTGAATGAGCAAAGTCTGCCAAAAGCCGCCATCAAATGGACAAATTTTTCAAATTCTTCCAAGAAACATTTGACATAAGCTTATGGATGCTATCATCTTGATGCCTGTTTGCATCAACTCAAAACACATGTTAAGCAACATGGAAAAATTGTTGAAATAAGCTAAAACTCCTCTGAGCGAGCGCGCTGCGATTATCTTGAAGAAACTTCCTAGGTTTTGAGATCCCGGAAAATTTCTCTTACCTTGTGTATTTCCGAGAATGGTTGAATACTTTGCTTTAGCGGATCTTGGTGCAAGCATCAATCTGATGCCTTATTGAAGATGTGGAAGAAACTTTCTCTTGGGACCTTACTCCCACATGCATGACTCTCGAAATTGCGATGGTAAATATCCTTATCCTTGGCATTGCCGAGGACGATGATAAATGATAGGAAAGTTCCATTTTCCAAATTGACTTTGTGGTTGTTGATTTCGATGCCAATCATCGGGTTCCTCTCATTGTTGGAAGAGGATTCCCAAGAGCAGACCGTCTTTCTCGTTGATGTATTTGAGCAAGAAATCACATTACGTGTAAGTAACAAGCCACACCTTTAACCTTGATCAAACGGAGGTACTCCGCAAACTATGATTACGGAGTGCGCTGGCCGAATAGATATCATTGATGTTGCTTATGAAGAGTACTCTCAAGAAGTTCTTGGTTATGATCATAATTCTTCGAGTGATAATCCACTCATTCATCTCAACCCATTAATGCCAATTCTCTTCCTGCTCTCACCCCATTCGGAGGAAAGCGACTTCATCTTGGAAGAGATTGAAGCCTACTTGTCTCAGTGATTACATTCCATGGGAAATTGATCACCCATCGACATCGAGGGACATACTTCTCATCGAGAAGTTGCTTAATGATGATCCATCATCATCCTCCCGTCGAAACTTCATAACAAGGAAGTCAAGTCGGTTGAAAAACTAAAGAATTACAAGTCAACAGGACTTACCACCTCATCGAATATGCATTTCTTGAGGTGATGATAAATTACCGGTCATTATTATCGAGATTTGAGTGGATGAAAAGATCGCTCTCATAAAGGTCTTAAAGTCACACAAGCAAGCAATTGCTTGGAAACTCTCCGATATTAAGGGTATCAACCCGAGTTTTGTACTCACAAAATCTTGATGGAGGATGACTTCAAACCAGCAGCTCAACATCGAGAAGAGTAAATCAAAATCCATGATGTTATCAAACAGGAGGTTATCAAACTTCTTGATGCGGGATTAATTTACCCGATCTCAGATAGTCCTTGGGTTAGCCCAATTCACTGTGTTCCTAAAAAGGGTGGCATAACTGTTGTCACAAATGAAGATAACGAGTTAATTCCAACTAGGCTGGTTACGGGATGGCGTGTTTGCATTGACTATCGTAAGTTGAATGACGCTACTCGTAAAGACCATTTTCCTCTACCCTTCATGGACCAAATGCTTGAGAGATTAGCAGGAAACGAATACTATTGTTTCCTTGATGGTTTCTCGGGTTATTTTCATATTCCCATTGATCCACAGGATCAAGAGAAGACCACATTCACCTGTCCATACGGAACTTTTGCCTACAGACGTATGCCTTTTGGCTTATGTAATGCTCCCGCACGCTCCAACGATGTATGATGGCCATTTTCCATGACATGATCGGGAAACAATGGAGGTGTTTATGAATGACTTCTCGGTCATTGGGGATTCATTTCAAACATGTCTCTCCCATTTAGATAAAATGCTAAAACGGTGTGAAGACACCAATCTTTGTCTAAATTGGGAGAAGAGCCATTTTATGGTCAAAGAAGGCATAGTCCTTGGCCATAAGATTTCCGAAAACGGGATTGAGGTAGATAGAGCAAAAGTCGATGTTATTGCTAAATTACCTCATCCTACTACCGTCAAAGGTATTAGGAGTTTTTTAGGTCATGCCGGTTTCTATCGTAGATTCATACAAGATTTTCTAAAATCGCCTGACTATGACTCATCTTCTTGAAAAAGATGCTCCTTTTATCTTCTCACCGAGTGCATCAAGCTTTTGAAACATTAAAGAAAAAGCTTACGGAAGCACCCATTCTCGTTGCTCCCGATCGACTTGCCTTTTGAGCTCATGTGCGATGCAAGTGATTTTGCTATCGGTGCAATCCTAGGGCAACGAGATCCAAGCATTTTCACCTATCCACTACGCGAGTAAGACTATGATCAAGCTCAAACCCATTACACCACCACGTAAAAGAGCTATTAGCCATGGTGTATGCGTTTGAGAAATTTCGCCATACTTAATCTTGACCAAATGCGTGGTGTATACGGATCACTCGGCTCTCAAATATCTCTTTGCAAAACAAGATGCAAAGCCGAGATTGCTTCGTTGGGTTCTCCTCCTCCGTGAATTTGATATCATTATACGTGATAAAAAGGAGCCGAGAACCCGTCACGATCATCTGTCCCGCCTAGAAAACCCTCACCAAGATGTTTTTGAGAAAAGGAAATAAATGAAACATTTCCTCTCGAGACACTCAATGCGGTTTCTTTTCATGGAAACTCTACTACCCCATGGTTTGTCGACTTTGCAAATTACCATGCGGGTAACTTCATAGTGAAAGGATGTCGACCCAACAAAGAACAAATTCTTCAAGGATGTTAAACATTACTGGACGACCCTACTTATTCAAAATCTGTGCGGATCAAGTCATCCGACGGTGTGTTTATGGACAAGAAGCTCTTGACATTCTCAAAGCTTGCCATGCTGGACCCACCGGGGGCCATCATAGTCCAAACTACACCGCCAAAAAGGTGTTTGATTCCGGGTTTTATTGGCCCACGATTTATAAGGATGCCCACGAATTTGTCAAAGCATGTGACGCTTGTCAACGTCATGGAAATATCTCTCAAAGAAATGAAATGCCACAAAATGCCATTCAAGTTTGTGAGATCTTTGACATCTGGGGCATTGACTTTATGGGGCCATTTCCATCATCTCGAGGAAACAAATACATACTCGTGGCTGTTGACTATTTGTCAAAATGGGTTGAAGCGAAAGCTTTACCTACTAATGATGCCCGAGTAGTTGTAAAATTCTTAAAATCTCTTTTTGCTAGGTTTGGAACTCCGCGAGCTATTATCGTGATCGTGGTACGATTGCAATGACCAATTTGATCGTGTCATGCAAAAGTATGGTGTAACCCACCATCTATCTCTGCATACCACCCCAAACAAGTGGGCAAGTGGAAGTTTCCAACCGTGGTATAAAAAGAATTCTTGAAAGGACGATGGCGAAAATCGTGCATCCCGGTCGGATAAACTGGATGACGACTGGCCTTCCGTCTGACTTATAAAACACCCATCGGTGTACTCCATACAAGCTAGTATACGGAAAGGCATGTCATCTTCCGATTGAGCTTGAGCACAAGGCATCTGGGCCTTGAAACATGCCAACTTCGATATTCAGACGGTGGTGATCACGAAAAGTTCAAATGAATGAATTAAATGAACTCCGTGATCAAGCATACGAGAACTCTTTGATCTACAAACAAAAGACAAAGAAGATTCATGACTCTAAAATCAAGAACCGCGTTTTCAACGTCGGTGATCGAGTCCTTCTTTTCAATTCAAGATTGAAGATTTTCTCGGGAAAGCTCAAGTCCCGTTGGTCTGGTCCATTTACTATCGCTAAGGTTTATCCTTATGGTACCATTGAGTTATCTCAACCCGATGGTCCAAATTTTAAAGTGAATGGTCATCGGTTAAAGCATTATTTTGGAAAGGACATTCCACCTGTGGTTGTCCCGGATCTACAAACTTTCCCCATGAGCCAATGAATGCGGGGATCGAGTCAAGCTAGCGACTCGGGAATCAAAAACAGTAGCACATACCACATGGGTTTTCACCCGTAAGTATCACCCTAGTGTGGGGGAGTTGCCCCCCGCTGTTGTATATAAGTCTCTTAAAAAAAAAAAAAAAAAAAAGAAAATGTGTATATATCAAAAACAAAATAATGGCCGTAGTATTTCCTTTTACGTTCTATGTTTCGGCATAACGGTATGTACTTTGAATATTGAGGAATATTCATTTCTAGTGTGGGGGAATCTCACGAATTTTATCATGTAATTATTCCACCCAATTCCCCGTTTTGGCCAAATTTTTTTGGAGTAAGTGTTTTCACTTACTCAAAGAAATGGTAATCATCCACCATGTCTAACCCACATAAGGATTGGCTAATCCAGAGCAAACGGCTCTTGGTAAAGATATCTCAAATCCGTTTATGGCTTGCAATTTGCCCAAAATTGTATGGTGTTCAACTCACCATATCTTTAACTAGTGAAAAGTTGGCTAGCCCGCAAGTTTATGGCTTGTGGTAAAGGCGGTTGAAATCCATAATTGGTAATCGGCTTACCAAAGATAATATTGATAATTTATCTAAGAGTTGGCTAGTCCGTATAAACGCTCGTAAAGACAAATCAAATCCGTTCTGTTGGTGATTTGCTCAAAATCATTTGGTTATCATTGTGCCAAGGTTCTTACTTGAATTGAAACAATTGGCTACTCCGTAGTAATGGCTTTTGGTAAAGAGATGAAATCCATTAGATTTTTCTCAAAACATTGCTAGGGACTAGCAATATCTTAGTGTGGGGATTGATGAATGTGCAAATACTCATCATTTTGTACCATTTAAACCGCAAAAACATCCGAAAACACTCTTAAAAGCATCAAATGATAAAATATCACAAATAAGTGTTTTATGTGTTTTAAATGCAAAATGTCAAAATTAGATGAAAACATATCAAGTTTGCATAATTGGCGCTTTAGTCCCCAAGTTTCAAAAGTTGTCAAATTCATTCCTTGGTAATTCAAAATAAAGAAAATGTTATTCAAGGTCCCCAAAATATTCTAAGTTGTCAAAAATGGTCCTTGAATAAATCTTTGGTCAAATGGCGTAAAAGGTCCTCAACTTTACAAAAGTGTCAAAATAGTCCTTGGATATTTAAAATGTAAAATAATCAAATATGGTCCTTGTACTATTAAAGATTCTCAAGTTTGATCCTTGTGATAACTTTGGAAAAGTGGC